>JADANM010005263.1:518162-528204 GCA_026213755.1 Eurema hecabe | reverse complement strand
AGGGTTGTACTTTCGAATTCTCACCTGCACTCAGTTGGACAGCTTACAAGTGACGTCATAGTGCTGAATCTTATTATTTTATGCTCTTATATCGTTCTAGATAGGTCACCTGTTGGTTCAAATGACCCATCATTTTTTCAACATGGGCCTGTAGTCTATAAGTATTCTCATTTTATTTTTTAAATATATTTATTTAAAATTCTCTAGCGAGTGATTTAAGAGAAAGTTTTAATGTCAATAATACATGCATAATATAATATAATCTATATCTATACTAATATATAAAGAAGTGAAGTTCGTGTGTTTACCCCAAGTACCTTCACCCTTCCATATTATACTTACTATTCAAAGAAGCTCATCTTCCCATCTTTTCAGGAGTCTCCCTTTCTTTCTTTTAAGTCCTCTAGAGTACCATTGTGTGATGGATGGTCCATTAAACTGGCTCGATCGGTACTCGTCCAGCCCATTTCAGGTTTAATAAAGAACTAATACTAAACAAACATCTTCCAGGTTAAGAAGCCAGTATATCGAGCGGCGCTTGAGAAAGGCGTGGAGTTAACTGCAGCAGCTGGCGGGGGCCTCGTCCCAACAACTACCATCTCGCCCACCAGCGGCAAGCACAAAGTCTTGTAATGACCACACACCTACGTGAGACAACCAGTCGATCAACTTGCCTTACTACTTATGTGGTTCTTAGCAATGTCAAATTTAAAGAAAGCAACGCTTATATATCAAACTTACAATTAAAATTCCTAGAGCAAGTAGTCGACAGACGAATGCCTTACCGTTGTATGGTGTACGGTACACTACAGCTAGTACTTAAGAGCATAATGACACGATATATTGTAGACGATTATATATTTATCTAAAAACAGTTACAAAACATTTGTGCAAGTCACAAATTAATTTAGGTTGTGAACTTTGTAATATGTACTTACTATAATTATATAGATCTGTAATAATCGTTAATTAAGCAATTTTTAATAAAAGATATAACATTTATGTCATTAATTAATTAAGCGCGAATTTCACGGATATAATGAGAAAATGTTCACTTGTTGTGTTGCGCATCGAATGTACTTAATTCTAAAATATATTGTTGTGATATTATTGTTCTTTTCACTTGCGTAAAATTATAATAGTACCTACCTACCTAGTATATAGTATATAGTACTTATCTATCCAGTATATAGTCAACACTCGTAGTACCCATACCTAAAGTAACCGCGATTAACTCTGAACAAAAGCTTAGGCCGGTATCGCTTATCTGTTTATGCAAAATTCTTCATAACATGATTTGTAAGACTTAAATAGTACTCACTGAGTATCGATACTTTTTGGAACTTTTATGTTGTTTTATTATTTTGAGGGTGCTATCGATGAACGTTGAATAGTGAATACCTACATCATTTTTTAAACAAAATTGAGAAGAAAAAATACGATTTATTTATTATAAATGTTTATTAGGCTTATTATTATTATCTGAATCGGAATAATTTTTTTATTCCGTTTTGTGAAATATTAAAAACGTGCGATAATTATGATAAAGTTTTTTTTTCGTCTTTAATTTATCGATATTCAACAACAATAATTAGGTAACAGCACTACCGCATTTCTAAGCTCTGCATTCAACTCGCGCGCTATCTGTAGTTATATCGTCGTTTCTAAGTGGTAGATGTCTGATGATAAGATGATAATAACTCATCTACCTATAGATTATCATCAAGACCCATTTCTCTCACGTCTGTAAAGCTAGAAAGGTCAAGTCGGCAGAATCACTCGTTTTATATCTCAAAATTTAGTGCTAATTTAGTGCTGATAACAGATATTTGGTGCTGGGAAAGGGGGGCTAAAAATGAGAACACTGCTAACTTTTCATTAAGCTAGCAGTGTACCATTCGTGACCGTGCTATGATGCAGTTGAAGCGAGAGGCACATCAGCTAATAATAAAGTGCTCAATTAGTGCTGCCTGTACAAGCAAACAGATTTTTTAAAAAAACATTTTTTCAATTAACTGCTGAAATAACGATACGAGCAATCATAAAGCTGGAAGATGACTTTAAAATCGGCATTGGTGAAATTGAAAAGAGTTAGTAATTAGTGCTAAAATAATGCTACCGGTGAATCCGGAAAATTTTCTTATATTTTTGTTATAGGTATTCTGTATTGCAAATATTGAGTTTTCATCAGATCTCGTCGTTATAAGGTCACAGGAAACGACCCTGACTCCCCTAGCAATGTAGCTGCTGTGTGTCTATTTGTTAATTTATTTTTTTCAAATCAACAACTGCTAGAATAACGACGCTAGCAGACTTGAGAGCTACAAGAAGACTCTAAAACGGAAACTAATGGAATTAAAGTTTTTGTTTCTTATTGTTTTTTATTCACTTTAAAAATAATTGAAAAAAAAAAGTACTTTTTAAAAATAATTTACAAAGCCAAGCGAAGTGCTTGTTTTATAATTTTTTTTTTATTAATGCAACACCCAAATAAATAAACGAATAATTCTAATAGTATAAAATACATTAATCTTCTTTGTTGGAGACTCCCAGATTTGGTTGTAATTCGCGCACCGCAATGCCAACCGCCTGTCTTGTCATCTGTAAAATTTGTTTTAAACATTATCTATCAAAAAAAAGAAAAGGAAAAAAGCCTTATACTTGTCTTTGTTTGATATAAATAAATTCGGTATTTCTCTTTCATATATTTAGGCTTTACAATTGTCTATGGGTGATGTCGGTCGCTTAGTGTTAGGCGTAATCCATTTGGCGTTAACAAAGCGGAAAAATATAATATCTATACTAAGAGTTTGTTTGTTTATTTGTTTTAACGCACTAATCTCAGGAACTCCTGGTTCGAATTGAAAAATCATCTTTTTATTGAATAGACTATTTATCAAGGAAGGCTTTAGGCTACATAACATCACACTGCGACTAATAGGCCCGAAGAAATAATGGAAGATGTGGAAAAAACGCGGAAAATTACTTATTCATCTTTGAGGGATTCATATACAGAATTCTGCTTCATACCAAAAACTATTTATGAAAGAATTATTCCTCTTTAAATGATTTAAAAAAAAGTCCGCGACAGTATATGTCTATCTTCTAAGATTGACTCACTATAACATAATAATAGAAGTAGATCCGACGGGGACGAAGTCGAGAGCAACAGCTAGTTATATTATAAAATGGTAAAAAAGGTCCAGGAAAGCAAAATTTAAACTTACATAGTGGACGATCTTGACTGATATTGCGTCTATTTGCATTCCAACTTCTCGCATCTGGCCGGTCAACCTAAAAAATTAAATAAGTATTCAAATGTCTCAGAAATAAAATGTTGCTACTTTATTAATATAAATAATACTTTGACATTGATACTTCGCGAAGCTGAGTTAGTTTCCAACCCTAAATAATAAAATTCAGGCGATGGCCTAAGTCAAAGTCAAAAGTATGTTTATTCAACTAGGCTACATAAAGTAACACTTTTGAATCATGGTGTTACAAAACATTTACCACCGGTTCGGAAGGCAGTTTCTACAGAGAAGTACCGGCAAGAAACTCTGATCTTTGATGAAAAGCTCTTTTAAAAATAAGAACATACAATTGTAAACAAAAACTCGACTATTATAATATTTATACATGAAAAAGATCACCGTCCCACGAAAGTTAAGAAATATCATTCCAAGGGTTTTTGTCTTCAATATATTCATTTAATCTTATACAACTACGTAGCCATCTGTTAAGCTTTTCCTCAGCTCAGTCCGTTAACTCTATCTATAGTCTAGTCCAGTATGGCGCACCTGGTAAATCCCCACACGCATAGCACCGACAGACTGGTAACAATGACCACCCGCGCTGGCAACACCAGCAGCCAGAGCCCCAGGGTGTTGCCCAGCACCGAGCACATGACCCCCAGCACCAGCAGAATGCCCAGCGCCAGCGGGGTGTTGCCCAAGCGAAAGATGTTCTTGCCATCATTCTGCTTGCTGTATAGCTGATATGTGTCGTCCAATTCCTGGGACCAGGTCAAACATGGTCATCAACTGGTTATGGTATCAGAAAACTATGGTAATTGTATAAACTGGTTTAGAAAATTTTTACAAAGAATAAAAGAAAAAAATTCTAATAGTTCTGTGTGGTTCCTAGTTTTAATGCAATTCTTGACTGATCAACGTAACACTAGATTATTATTGTAGTGATACATTTGCTAAATTAGTACTTAAATCACGAAGTTCATTTTGGATCCCTTTGAAACTTTTGCGTACCTGATACGGACTTTTAAAATTTTATAATTCCAATATTTCTATCAAATATGACACGAAAATATATTTTTTAAAGACTGTTAAAATTTTTTTTTTTCAAAATCGGTTCAGTAAATTCATTTAAGTACTACCCCCAACTTCACCCTCGCACAATATTCCTAAAAACATTACGAGTAAAACTACAAATGACCTTCAACAACTTCGCCTCATACACATCCTCTATATCGTCTCCGCCCATCTTGGGCTTGCTCTGGAAGGTCTGCAGGGCCTTGTTCCTGGCCCTCACGTGCTCCTCATCCAGCTTGGCTGGCTCCAGGTAGGGCCTGGAGCCCCCCACCTGCTCCTCCATCAATGTCTCGTACACATCTATTGCATTTGACAGAGCTGCTAGGTTGTTCGCTTCTGCTGTGGCCTAAATAGTACTCATCTTTAACATCGTATAGATATTAGAAAGGTTAATGATTATTTTCAAAGATATAATTTATTAGGATACATTTTTTTATTTATCTATGTTTTTATAATTATTATTACAAGATTTTTATTTAGTTTCACCTGTCCGGTCTGTTTGTTTGTTTGTAACAAATCTTGCAAGTATAATTTGACCCATTTCCCGGATACCGATCGAGTTGAAATTTTGCATGTATGAGTAAATCGTATGATAATGCAAAAAGTCTGAAGGTGGCTCTATAGCCACCTTCAGACTTTTCCGAGGAGTTCCTATCAACTCCGTAATTAAAAGACACAACCCTATCGTGTTTGAACTCGTTTGATTCGTCTTGACGAAGTCCGGGATTTGTTTGTTTGTTTGTAGAGCTTGTTTTAAATAATTTTAAAAATTTTAACTTAAACCGTGTCCCTTTGTGTTTTACAAAAAATATATAGCTATACCAAGTGATAGCCACACTTTCCCAGACAGACGAGACGCAGAAGCGTCATGCTTATTAGAAGAATAAAAAATTCAGATAAATTTGTAATTTTCCCTACTCACCGCTAAAATACTTTTCGGTTCTGGCAAGTCGCTTCCATTGAAAACTGTCATATACGATTTGAAATATTGGAACAGATCCTTCGCTTTGATTGTATGGCCCGCGATTTTCTTCAACACTAGATTCTCTCTACCAAGCAACATTGGCACTAGCTCGCGAAGAGACGCTTGAAACTCGGAACTTATGTCTGAAATAAAAACCCCGAGAAAAGATAAGTCGTGTGTTTTTTTTAATATTAAAAAATACAGTATTACGTTGCCCTCTAAGCAGTGGCGGGGCAAGACCTAAATTTGATGTGGGCAAAACAGATTTCGCGAGGCCCTGTTCTGTGGCGACTTGAAGACGGATTTTATATTAAAAAACCCTGCAAGTTTTTATTTATAAAATACAAAATAAGTAGATAATATTTATGAATAAAAAATACATATCGTAAATGACAATACCAATAAATTAAATATCGTCTTTCAAAAGATGCTTCCAGTCCAAAAAAAACCAATCATATTTATGCAATCAGGACAGCAGTCAGGACATAATTTTATCATCTTATATAATCTTTCTTCATGCTGTATATAGGGGTCGATGATGTATGCATCGGTAAAATATCATGTTAACATAATTAATTTAAAATATTGTCAATTTTTGATTCCTTGATACAGTGATTATTTTTATAGGGCTATTATGGAGTCAAAAAATAATGTTTGTCACCTAAAACCGCAACGTCAACCTGATGCTTAACTTTGTATATGATTTTTGTTGACATATTTTTTTCTAGCTATGAAGAACTTCTATTTAATGTCATTTCTACCTAGTATACATATAATTTAAAAATTGTATGTATTGCTTAATTTTTTTTGATGCGCGAGGCCCCTTATACCGCGAGGCCGTAGGCGGTGGCCCACGTCGCCCACGCCTTACGCCGCCACTGCCTCTAAGGACACATCTTTAGGTATATCTTTTCCTGTCCTTGATTATTTTTCAACATTAAACCAAATTCTATATAACAGTAAAAATTAAATTAGTTAAGTCTTTAAAACAACGCAAAGGATTACTGATTTAAGAGGAAGGTTTATATTATGTTATAATACACCTACATCTATACTTATATAAAGCTATATAAAGCTGAAGAGTTTGTCTGTTTGTTTGAACGCGCTAATCTCAGAAACTACTGGTTCGAATTGAAAAATCATTTTTTTATTGAATAGACAATTTATCGAGGAAGGCTTTAGGCTACATAACATCACGCTGCGACTAATAGGAGCGAAGAAATAATGGAAAAATAAATCGACGGGGGCGAAGTCGCGAGCAACAGCTAGTCTTTAAATAAATACGTGCGTACCGACCGGAGCTGATCGCCAGTTTAAAATAAAACTTTAAAACAAATCAAAGTTAGGTAAATACACATTGTTATTTCGATATCTATGGAAAATTTGTACCATTTATTTTACTAATTGATTTTTTATAATGTTTAATTTTCTAACTAATTACGTTTATTGACTGTTTCGATTTTTAGGGCACCTATAATTAAGTGGGCAATTGTTTTATTACTGGTGCGAAATTATAAAATCTATCACAAATTGTTGTCCTACTTGTTGGTGCTCATAAAAAAAAAAACAAAAAAAAAATACATACCAGCAAGTTTTCCGTCAAATTTGGGATTGGTGGCGACGGCTGATCCTGGGAAGGGCATCAAGAAGCACTTGAGCTCTTCGAAGCAGTCGTGGATGTGTTTCCGGATCGACTGCAGCTCCGAATGTTGACCTTCACGAACCTGACACATTTATATTTCATGTTATTTTTATATAAATCCTTTAAATATCTGTAAGATTTTATTATTGTGTGTGTGTTTATTTATTTTTTTTTTGTATACACTGCCTTACTACTATCATGTACTTCTTTATTAAAGGTTGCTTGGAAGAGATCACTGCCAAGCGATAAAGCCGCCATTTGTATGTATATTTCTTCTTTTCATGTATCTTACGTCTTGTATTTCTGTTAATGTGTATACAATAAAGTGTGTAAATAAATAAAAAATAAATAAATAAGTGTCCCTTGACAAAATATGTAAAAGTAATGCAGTTTGTCCTATATTATAAAAAAAACAGGATCAGATTTTAAAATTCGGCTAAAATTCAACTTCAGACAGAATTTTAACTGGATTTAGTCCAAATACAATATGTTTACTATACGAAAAATATTATTAATATAGTATTTCAGAGTTATTATATAGAGAGTATTAACCATCAACATTTACGACTCTATTATCTAAGCCAACAAGACTTCCAACAAAACTACAATACCTCCAGCCTCAACTTGAGCAGTTCCTCCCCACCAGCGGCGCCGTACTGGTGCTCGTAGGGGAAGTTCCAGTCGCGCACGAGGAGCTGCAGGCGTTGGAACGGCTTGTCTGAGCCCTTGACCTGCGCCAGCCGGCCGTAGTCTGTGAACAGCTGGAAACAAGAGTTTCATTTAAAAAACACCGGGATAAAAAGTATCATATTATATATCCATGGTATCATCTATCTACATACCAAATTTCAACTAAATCGTTCAAACCGATTTGTTGTGAAAGAAAGACAAACCGACAGACTTTCCCATTTATAATATTAGTATGGATAGCTCCACAGCCAGCTCCTCAGAGAGGAATTTCTTGTTCTCTTATTATGGGTTATTTCGCAACTCTACCTACTAAAAGCCCACTTTGAAGATCACATCGTCACGGGCACCTTTGCAGAACACGAATACGTGTCTCACCTGTAAATGCTGCAAGTCATCCTCTTCGATGTTCTGAGACAAGTTATACACTTCCACTGAGGACAGCATGGTGGCTATGGCGAATACAGTCGCGTTATCCTTGACGGTCGACTCGCTGTCAAAAGTGCCTTGGGTGTCCATTAGAAATATCGCTACCTGTAAAAATGTGCTTTTGTTTAGATACATTAGATTCTTCTAACGGAAAACCCTGATAAATCTGATACTTAATTTTGTTTTATTTGTTTAAATTTCAAACAGGTTAAAAGATAAGTTAAACAACCTATTTCAGACATAGTTATATAAATTAAAGCACTCGTACGTACGTTCTTATAAACGTAGTTTTGTAATAAAACATAAATTTTAAACTTTAGACCATTTGTGACGAACAGATTAAATTAAAATCTATAATTACAATAAATAATAACCTGTGTAATTTGAAGATACAATGAGAATGTCATTTCAGATTGGGACGATACCTCAAATATATTATTATATTATTGATGAAAAGGAATTAAATCTTATTACCTTTTCCCCATTATCAAGGGTAGTCAGAAAAGGTTGAGACCAGATCATAATCCCTGTGGTGTGACGCTCCGATCCTCCGCGCCAGGAGAATCCCTTGAGAGGGGCATCTTTGTCTTCTAACCAATCACCACCATTGTTGCTGTTGTACTGTAAGAATAATAAATAAAGTTTGCAATGTTGTAGAAACTGCTACTAATGCGCATAGATCTGAATCGCGCGTATGATATTTTAATTTGTTTGAAACTTAGCATATATATACAACTATTGGATAGAAACAGTAAGTGGTTCGACTGGTGGAGGATGCTTCCTTTGGTTCAGACTTTAGAAGAATTTAACATTTCCTTATCGCCCACAACAATATCCAGTTTCAGACCATGATGCATTAAAGATTCCCAAAAGCAGTACAGTCACGTTATATTGGTTTAAATAGAGTATTAAACTTTATATTTGCACAATATTACACGTCTTTTGAATAAAGTTGGATATGAAAACCAGTTTAAGTATTTTGTAAACTTACAGACTACGTAAAAACTGAAATTAACGGATCGTTAGGACAAGTAAGTGAAAATATATATTAAAGCTTACCGTATAGTTTAAGTATCTGAGAAAGAAGCTAAGAAGGAAAGATTTGCCTTTCCTGAAGGCTCCTGCTACAGCCACCAGCACTACGAACCGGTCTTTGATGTCATCCCGCAGCAAGAGCTCGGAGAGTGCGCTCTCGTTCAGTTCAAACGTGTGTGCAGGTGTTGGTGCTACCACCTGAATACCTGTTCCCCTTAAACTGTCCATTGCTAGAAGGAGTCAAAAAAGATTAGGTAACGTTCATACTTTGACGCCGAACGTTTCTTATCTTATAAACTTTGCGCATTACCGTGAACTCCTACTTCGCCCACTTTTTAATCACGCTTACGATATTTTATCCATAAGATACAGACGAGGTATATTTTATTATAATAAGGGCAGAAGCGTAGAGGGTTTGCGGTTGTAAAGGTCCACGTAATTTGGTGGTAATTTATCATCAGACAAACCTTGTACCTACCTACCATGGTAAAAACACCCAAAATTGGTTTGATTAGAATCTAGATTCTAGAAGATGCCCGAGAAACGAGAGAGATGAAGAGAAAGGTTCCCTCTTTCCCTCCACACGTTACGCTTATACCATGTTATATTTAAACATTATAAATAGCTATAATTTTGTCCTAAAGTGATTCATGTCGCAATTTCTATTTTACAGTGAAAATAGACTCACTGCTACAAACAAGGAAAACAGGGAAAAACAGGAACTTAATTGTGGTATATATCTTCGATAAAAAATTATTTATATCTATATTATGTTTATGGAAGATATAGAAGGAAGGAAAGTATTTTAAACATTGAAATAAATATTTCAGAACGCTTATTAAATAACGCCATCTAGTCTTAGACTAAGCAAAGCTAATAATTATTAATTAATTATTATTATTATTATTATTATTTTCAGGACATTTATACACAGCGCCATCTAGTTCCAAGCTAAGC
>JADANM010005263.1:497915-508316 GCA_026213755.1 Eurema hecabe | reverse complement strand
TAACATAAAGGTAGAAGAATATAATAGTTGAGTCAATCTTCCGGTCACGAATCTTTAGCGCTGTACGAAACCTGCGCAGAAGTCAAAAATATGGTATCGAGGTAACGGCACGGCGCGCGGGGCGCGTGATCGTCGGTTGCGCGAGCGTTGATTGGTTGTCCCAGTCGTGTTGTCTTTCTCGCACCAATAAGTCAATTACGAGCGTGATTCTACCGATGCGCAGCTATTCTCGTCCAGCGCTAAACATAAATGACGCGCACTATACATATCTATGAACATTTAAAAAGCGAGCTTACGTATATAGGTACTCACCCTTCATCTAAATAAAGTTATTTCACATTAAGACGTTAAACAAAATATCCTTGCCAGTTTTAACTACAATAAACAGTCATTTTTTAAATTAATTTTAAATAACACTCGTAAATATTTTAGTCTTAAGACGTTTGAAGACACACCAATAACACGAAAATTGAAAGTAAACAAGAATTTTGCTAGCCGTCTGCGTCTAGTACTTGCAGGACGGCATGACATCACCGGTGATATCATTATATCGATCTACGCCACTGTTTAACATTGAGAAAAACTAGTCTAGACAATTTTTGAATTTTAGGCGGGATTGAATTCCATACACCTATATTTCTAATATTTGGTGGAACTCCTAGACAACTCTGGATTTTAATAATTTTAGTTCGATAATTCTGTAATATAGGTATGAATGTTATGAAATAAGGTACGAAAAACATATGTTTCGATGCGGTGACGATCTATGGACGTAGACAAAATTGTCTACTTTGAAGGCTTCACTTTGCGTGTTCATACGGTTCTAGGTATTATTATTCTATAGTTCCCCTTACTGCCTTAACACTAATAAGACTAGGAATAAAACATTTTGTACAGATAATAAAAGACATTTATAAAATTCCATTTAAAAAAATATATATAATTGGGTATTTACAGATATCTTAGCCACTAAGTATGTACAAGTTATGAAGTAAACATTTTTTTAATAACGTTACTATAGTTTTTATTAATATTTTCCAATATTGGCCTTAATTCATTTGCTTTTTGCTGTGCTGCTTTGTCATTTGGGTCAATTTTTAAAACAAATTGTATATCAGACCAAGCTTCTTCATAGCGCTTCAGGCCCGTATATGCTATAGATCTACGGTAATGCGCCTTAACATTATCGGGATCGTATTTAATTGCCTTTCCACACAATTCTAATGCTGCCTCAAATTCATTGAACTGTAGTTGGCAGTGAGCTAGATTGTTGTAAAGTTTTACCTGAAAGAATATTTTTGTTTATTATCATGTAAAGTACCAAATCTTAGTTATCTGCGACAGACATTACATTTAATATTGTTTTTATATACTTATCTTAATATATTTAATTCAATTCATACTAAAATTATAAATGGGAAAGTAACTCTGTCTGTCTGTTTGTCTTTTCATCATGGTATAATTACTGAACTGATTAGAACAAAAGTTGGTACACAGATGGTCTTGAGCTTGGGGAAGGACATGGGCTACTTTTTTTAAATCAACCCCCAAAAGGTTATGCGAGGGTTTGAAGCTTTTTATAATTTTACGCTTTCACCGCTGAACCGAAACTGGTCATGAAATTTGGTACACAGATGGTCTAGAGGCCGAGATAAAACATAGGCTACTTTAAACTGGAAAAGAGGGTTTTAAAGGTGAAAGGGGGATGCAGTTCATATGAAAGTCCACACGAACGGAATCGCAGGCAACAGCTAGTTTAGTTTAGTTTATCAAGTCAAAATAGATTCTAATAAGAATCAAGGCATTTTTTTTCAATTTTATTTCTCACTATTTTGCTTGCAATATGCAATACTAAAATGGCACAGATAAATAAGAATATTTATACTATAATTAATATTAGTAACTACCTTCATATCAATCATCTCCTTCACTTGATCTTCCGGTATAACTTCAGGATCTATAGGTTCTATTGCAATGAGCATTTTCAAAGCTTTACTAAACCTGCGGAATGCATCTAAGATCCTCTTCTCTTTAACTAGCGCAACTCCCTGCTCCTTATGATGATTTGCTGATTCAAACAATCTTATCCAACTCCAATCGCTCATTAACTGCTCTTCCGTTACATCTAGGAGATGAATTTTACAAGTAATCTCTTTAGCTATATTTCCAAGACCGTTTTTATATGTTATCCTAGCGTTACACACCTCACCGCTACACATCTGTTGCAGTATCAGCTCGAAGTCCTTATCGATAAAGCAATTCGTGTCACCAATTATAACATTACCATCAAAATTCGGACTGAATATAATACTCTCCGGTTCTATTTCACATGGACCGTCATTGTTAGTACATTGTATTTCCTTCAACGAGATTTTACATCGAGAGTCTTCGTAAGGAACAATATTATAGTCGCCCGGCGTTACAATAGTTTTACGGATTTCTCTATCTTCCCGTGAATGTACCACTGTTTCTTTGTACATGGTTATTGCTTTATGATGTACAGAAAAGTTAGTTAAAGTTTAACTTATAAATACTGAAAAAATATTTTAAATTTTTAATTTTTTTATAATATTTAATAAATTTTCATATTGTTGTTTACATGAAATTGACAGCTGTCATTACTTTTTTTTCTTCATATGAATATAGAGTAATCAGAACATTTATTTGCTATGACAAAATATACATGTTACAACTTTAAAACGAATTATAACTTTTAAAAACTTACAGATATAAAAAATCATTACTGACAATCACATTGTTCATTACAAAACTGATAAAGAGATTGGTGCACAAGTATTTAACGTTTTATTCTTGAATAATCAGTATTATAAAAGTATATTCGTCTACCCATTAGACTATTATTTTTGTTCTTAATTGTAAAGCAAAATATAATTAGTGTAATTGCAAATAGCCGTACATAACGTACATCGCAATTATAAAAAAAATAAAAAAGTCTTTCTTTTTTTTTTCTTATTATGGCATTAGCGTCTAACTTTTTGCCAATGTCAATTTAATAAGAGGCAACGTGGTCAAGTCGATATGAGTCAAGTAAAATCGTCATCAAGTCATCTTTAGTCGAGTCAGTCAGTCGTTTCGTTCTGCCCTTCGTAAAGTGATAGTGAACTTTACGAAGAACCTCGACGAATCTTGGAACAATCGGAACGGCGCTAATATGCGCTCTCAAATGAATTCTTCATTTCTTGGACACTTATTAGCTAGTTTACTGCATGATTCACTATCACAATCAAACATTAAATCACTTTATGCACCAAAAAAGGAATATGAATATTATCGAGATTACAAATAGACGCCGCATGATTCCCGCCAAAAAACTGAAAAAAAAAGTCATTTGTAAATTGTAGTTTGTTTTGAATCTGACATTATGTCAAACCTCAATTCAAATTTTGTTCTACAAAATATATATTTTTCTTTTTTATTAATTGACTTAAAAATTACAATTATATTCAATGACTGACACAGGGATATTTATTTAATAAAAATCTGACGGTTCTTCGTATGTCTGCTTTATTATAACAGTAATATTTTGGTTAAAGGTAAAAGTTTTAAAAATATTTGTCATAAGATACCGATTAGGCAAATCTTTGATATTTTTGCACCAACGTTTTGTACATTTAACTTAGCTCTTTAGAAAAAAAAATTGCAACAAAGATTCTATTCATAAGCCCTTATTTGATATATATTGCTTAGAGATATAACCTAAAAAAAATAACATTTTCTTGGTCAACTCCCAATAAAAATTATGCAATTTATCTATAAAACTTATACTAAAATATATTTATATCAACGTTTTTCTGTTTCTTACTCAATATAAGTACAGTTTACTATAGTAATTAATCAGATATTTATTAATGTAAAAAGAATTTTGCTTTTAGAATGACATTCCTACTAAAAAGTGTGTGGCGAAATGTTCTCAGAAACAGGCCTCTCAGTAACTCAACTATTAGATCTAGTCTTTCATCAAGCAGTAAGTATGTCCAATACTATGAAATATTTAAAGTATAATATACTAGCTATTGCCCGCGACTCCGTTCGCGTGGACTTTCATATAAACTGTGACCCTCCCTTTCCTCCCTTATAATCCTCAAAAATTGTAGCCTATGTGTTATTCTGATGTATAAGCTATATTGTGGTAAAGTTTCATTCAAATCCATTCAGTACTTTTTACGTGAAAGAGTAACAAACATCCATACATCCATACATCCATACTTACAAACTTTCGCCTTTATAATAGTAATAGGATAATTTTCATTTGCTTAACTTTACTTTTAAGTTATTATTTGATATGATTGCACGAATATAAAGTACTATCTAAACCCTGTAATTTTAACTGCATTATTTTTGTCCCTGTGATATTTCCAATATAAAACGTTTCATACATGTTTATAACAGTTTTTAATTTTTGTTCAAACACAAACATGTTAATGAATGAATAAAAAAAAATTATGAACGGAAAAATAAAACTTCTCTTGGTACAAAATTGTTTTGATGTAACATTATAAGTTAAACATTAACGAGTGTTAAAGTGTTAATTTAAGTTCCCTACTTGAATAAAGATATATATTACATTGGGTTTTGATTTAGTGAATGTATTCCTACTCAGTGTAGTACAAGCTGAGCCCTCCCCCTTTGCTGTTATTTTCCTGTTTATCTATTTTATTGTATTTATTCTTCTTCTTCATTTTGCATTTATAATAGTAATAAAATATTTTTTTTTAAACATCTTTGTTCAGGCACCTTCACATAATAAGTATTATTAGCCTGCATCAATAATAAAATCATATATTAAACAATTTTTAAATACCACATTCCATATATGATTTCAGTATCAGAGTTGACAATGACAAAACCTGCCGATGCTCTCATGAACAGCATCAAGTCGGCTCCGAGCACAGCGGAAGTCCTGGACGCTGTACAGAATAACTTAGGAGCTTTGACACACAGGCACATGTTGCAGGCTCTACGCACTTTGTTTGAACTGCAAAAGACTAGCAGGTATGGCCACAACATAACTGATTATTCTTTTAGGACTTATTATGTTACCAAAAAGAGTTAAATTGGTCATGAAGAATATTTTTTGCATAACTTCCCTGATAAGGGTCATAAAGAATGATTACGTATTTTGTGTCTACCTCGTCCTCTTCATGGATTAAACTATAATTAAATGTCGTTTATAATTGCTAAATAAGAAAACTTAGTACATTATTTATGAATTTCGTAAAATAAATAAAAAAGAAATAAATAGATATTTACAGGACATTTATACACAGCGTCCATCTAGTTCCAAGCTAAGCAGAAGCTTGTGTTATGGCAACTAGATAACGGAATAAATTACATATACATATTTATTTTGTAAATACACACATACAATACATAACAACACCCAGACCCCAGAAAAATACAAATGTAAATTACACATATATTTTTCCGGGATCGAACCCACGACCCTTCGCGCAGAAAGCAGTTGTCACTGCGCCAAGGGGTCGTCAAAAAAAATCAGACCCTATATAGACTGTAAAAGTTTACTAATTTATGATTTGTTCTAAATATTGTACTGCTTATAAAAACTTTTCTTTTACAGTACAGATCCAGAGACCTTAATAAAAGACCCAGGATTTGGGGTACTGTGCCAAAACTTTAAAAAGCATGTCCGTGCATTGGAAGTCAATGAAACAGTTGAAGCGATCAAATTCCTCTCCTACCTCAGAGTCCCCGTTGATTCATTAATCGTCCAATCTCTATTACAACTAGTCAGATACAACATAAACATTCTCAGTATTAGACAGATAATGTTTTTGGAGTTTATCCTTACTCGGTTTGATAGTAAGAATCACCTGGTCGATGCTTTAAAACTAGCATTGCCTCTGGCCTTCCAAATACACCTGCCTCTGGAGTTAGACCACCAAGACCTGCCTTTACTCCGGGATATGCTCATGTTTGCATGTTCCCATGACCTACCAGACAGATGTATTAATAACATTGTAACGGCTCTATTGCTGCATGATCAAGCTATAGATGCACAAATTGCCAGATCAGTTATATGGTCACTCTGCGATGTTAATTGCACAGAAGTAGTGTTTCCAACAAGAGTCCAGCTGTTGCATATATGCTGTGATATATTGACGGAGAGAATAAATAAGTTGTCATATGAAGATGTGTTGAGGACAGCTGCTAAGTTGAAGGGCAGAATCTTGGAGAAGCATCCGGAGTATTACCACCAGGAGCTGATGGATGCAATCGCGACTTATGTGATTAAAAATAATGTTAAGTTTGAAAAAGGGTTGCTTGTTGCCAGAGTGCTGTCTAGAATTGTGAGTATTTATTTATAAAGACATTGAACAAACATTGCTATTAAAAATCTAGTACCTTTTTACTTGGGAGTACAAAATGCAGAACTTTCTATTTTCTTTTTATTAACATAATTGTTTGACAATTTTATCACGATTATTTTCTAATTTTCTTTAAATTTAACAACTTAATATATATGTATCATTTATTTACCAACATTTTTCCATTCTAGGCACACACCCACCTAGGTCTGATTGAATACCTCTGTGATCAAGCCGCAGCCGAACCGGACACACTATCAAATGCCCGCACAAATATTCTCTTTGGCTTCATCAATTGCTTATCCAATAACAACTATACACCAGACGCCAGCCAGTGGTCAGAGATAAGACGACAGATATCAAACAATCCTATACTAAATACCACTACTACAGCACTACCATGGACCAAAGTATGCCTAGAACTGGCTTCCTTAGGCTACTATGATGATAAACTCCTCACCAAAGTGTTTTCAGAAGACTTCATCAAGCAATACTTGTCTAGAGACAATAATAACTTGGACTATATTCAGTTGTTGACGTTGCATGAGGCTGTTAAGGCATTCCATAGTGATATATATACCTTGCCTAATGATGTACTGGAGAAGGCGAGGCATGCATACCCGGTGCACGTGATGAGTGAGGAGTTGGAGAAGTATTTGGTGAAAGGGCTCGGGAGTCAGGAGTATGTTGTGAGGAATGTGATGCTGCCCAGCGGAGTGGTTGCAGGTATATTTTTTTAATATTTTTAAATAAAATATAGTAATGAGCAATTTTGCTTCTATTAACTGAGTTCTGAAACGCGTTTATGGTATTCTTTTCAATAATATATCTACATCAGCGATTCTCAACCACTGAGCCGCGGCACTTTTGTGTGCCGACAAATTTGAAAAGTTTGCTGCCAAATTTTGCAAACATAATATAATAAGTAGTAAGTTAGTTTATTTCGTATATTTAAAGTTTCTGTCATGAACTATTTATGCATTGTGTTGTAGTAAGTAAATAATTCTTATCTTTCTCTTTGTGTGCCGCCAAATTATGAAATCGTTAAATATATGCCACAACAAAAAAGGTTGAGAATCACTGATCTACATAAATAGATTAAAATGTTTCGCATTAACAAAAAAAAACAAATTTTACAGATGCCATAGTTGTTTTGAAGAATGGTTGTCCGATGAAGTTGCCTCCGTTAAGTAGCAGTTTCAAAGTGCCCATAGAAAGCCTGAATATACCGACTGGTGCTATTACGTAAGTTTAAAGCATCTTTTGAGCCCTCCTGTATTGAAAAATATAAAATAACAAAAGTATATTAACTACATGTATATGTAATTCATACATACATAGTTACAACTTGCGAAGTAAAAATTTAACATACCTAGCAGTAGGGAAAAAATCATATAACATCATTGTTGCCCCATATGTCTGGATTTTAACGCCTTAAGATATAAAGTTAAGTTGTTAATGTAGCTAAAATCGTGTATAAATTGTTTTTTTTTTTCAGGATGTGCATAATGAACTTCAACTATGGCTGTTTTTCAATGAACAGCAATCGTCTTCGGGGCACATTTAGACTGATAGTGGACATTTTAGAGAAGCAAGGTTACATCACAGTGGCTTTCAACGTCAACGAGTGGCTCAAAGCACCGATGCATGAACGAACTCCATACATAATGAGGGAATTGAATTATAGATGCGGGGAAATTGGGATGAAGCTGTCTGCTACTTGAAGCTTTTGGAAAAGAGATTTTTTAGCTGGCAACTGAAAATTCTAGTGGACTAATAAATTTAAGTGTTTAGATGGTCGTTTAGTTTATGAATAAAAATTGACTGGAAATTTGTGTTGTTTTTTTAAAGCTTGAAACGTGTGTATGGTGCTTTTTGATCAAAATGCGTGTTAGTGAACTTATTATTTTTAATAAATTAAGTGCAATACAATACATAAAATAAGTTTTTTATGCAAAAGCAAAAAGCTGATAGTAACTAGTAATTAAAGCTTAATATGTTTAAAAATTGTACGATTTTTTTCTATGAACAGAGAGCCCCAACCATCTCAATTGGAGGCGGCTCGATTCTACCATCTACAGAATGGTCTAAATTCGTCAAGTAAAAATATTAACTAATTCTTAGATTTATTTATCTGTATATTTTGGTTTGAAATTGACAGAGCACCATCGATCATACGTCAAAAGTCAAAACATCAATTTTTCTTTGTATACAAACAATTTCAAATAAAGACGCCTCGTATCTGTATCGCTTATAAATAATATTCAACCGTTAAAGTTATTCAAGCATGTAACCTTTTCTTGCAAGTGCATTGTCGGAAAGAAGCAGATCGTAGCACTTATTTGTAAAACCGAGAGTGTATACGATGTCTTATTGGAAAAACTATTTTATAATAATTCTATTGCACTTAATATATAATTGCGAGAGTAAGTATGGGTTTATTACATGGACTGACACGGCTGTGGTGTCTGTTACTGATAACTTCGATGATATACCGGAAGTGCACGTCGCCAGAGCAATTTATCGGAATGAAATAAACTCTACTGGGTTAGTAATTAGTATTCATAAGCTTTGTATATAAAATTGCCTCGCAGTTTGCTCGGTAATCTGTACTGTCACATAATACGCAACTATTAACATTTTTCGATTTTTTTATTTTACTTTCTTTGTTTAGTTTGATTTAGCTTATTATAATAATTCTTTTGAAATACAGCCTATGATATTCATTTATTATGTATAGAACATGAACGAATTATCAAAATTAAATAAGAACTGGCTAGAACCAGAAAGCATCCCCTACAAAGTCACAAATTTTACCCTTTAGTAATAATAATTTACATTAAAATTATAGATAAAAACCTTTTATGAATGTTGTACTATTGATTTTTAGGTGGGCATTTCTTGAACTGCATACCACACCTGACTCCAGTGATGAAAAGCAGGCGTATGCAGCAGGTTTTCTTGAAGGTTTCCTCACTAGAGATCTGATATGGATGCACTGGCAAAATATGCTAAAAGGGTAGAGAAAAATAAATAATTTCTTTATATATTTTTGGTAGATAGCTGTAGCCTGTGGTGTGGGCGAACACAAATCTGTGGATTTATTATCACCCCATAAATTTTTATTTTAACACACCTGTGTTTCTTATGAAACTTAAGACTAATTTTATACTAAACTAGCTGACCCATGCCTACTTCGTTGGCATGTTAACAATCCTTTTTTATTATATAGCCTATGACAGACAGCAAACTCTATTGGTGAAAGAATTTTTAAAATGGGTGCAGTAGATCCCGGGATTACCCGTTACAATTTAACGAACACGCAAACTTTACTTCTTTATAATATTAGTGTAGATTTATGCATGATAGCTTAGCAAATGTTAGAGCTAGCTAGTGTAAAAAAATTAAGCAAAATAATTATAACTTATTTTCTTATATCTTTGTATTCATTTCAATAATAACCATCTGCTAATAAAGTTTATAGAGTGTTCCCTTTCTACCAACCAAACAGAGTGCATTGTGTGAAAGAGAGAGATATAAGATCAAACTTAACGGAGGTTTCTCTTTCCATCCTTGATCTGCATTTTCTTATTATTTTAATATATTTTCCAGATATTGCTACAATAAAACTGAAGTGTGTGGCCTTATTGAGGACTATGTGGATACTAATGAACAATATCTAGCTGACCAGATCAATTCCAACCCAAATGATCCATACTGGTACCAAGTATGTTTCCATAGATAAAAAATAACTATACTATAATATACAGATTATTAATACAAGTATTTAAATTGATATTTCTAGCAGCTTTATTTATATGAAATAAAAATAATAAATAATAATAAATAAATATTTCAGGACATTTATACACAGCGCCATCTAGGTCCAAGCTAAGCTGAAGTTTGTGTTATGGCAACTAGATAACGGAATAAATTACATATACATACTTTTCTTTTGTAAATACATACATACAATACATAGCAACACCTAATACTAACTTGGGACCGATTTTTTTTGTTTATAAATTTTCATTCTTTTTTTTCATTATTTTCA
>JADANM010005263.1:475090-496646 GCA_026213755.1 Eurema hecabe | reverse complement strand
AAAAAATCCTCCATGTTTTTCCAGATGGATAAACATGCTAGGTGACCTGGATGACCTGGCTTTCGCGCTCACGATGCCCAAGCTGACTCCAGACGGGCTGTTCTTCGGGGAACATTGCAGCGGACTGGTCAAACTCCTTCCAGATCTGTCGGAGCTGTTCACTTCGCACGTCACGTGGAACAGGTATTTTTTTAAGCTTAAAAGGCAAAGTAGAATGTATCTTTATTCAACTAGATATAGATTTTTAAAGTAATATTGATGTTTTAAATTTTATTCCTAGTTTTTTAAAATACGTGCTGTTTTTTAGTTTTTTAGTTTCATGGGTCTATCAAGATTAATAAATAAATTATAGTTTAAAAAACTAAAAAACCACGCTTTCAAAACTGATCAAACTAAAAAATTATGGTCCTTATAAGGATATTGGGAAACTGTTATTAAATTATTGCATTGTCATCGGCCCTTAATACGTGTGCAAAGTTTCAAATTAATCGAACTTCTGGAAATCGGTCAAATTTATGCTCAAAGATTCCATTACATAGATACAACCCAAGCTAATAAAAGCGTGGTAAAAACGGAATAACCGCACTAAAGTACTATAATACAGTTACCGGATGCGATAAAATAAAAAAAATATGGGGACAGAATTGGAACCCAAGTTTTTATGGTCACAATATGTCATCAGGATCATTGTCTAAACCTGACCCTCCAAATTTTCGGAACAAAAATTTTTGTTTGTAAAAAATGTGGAGATTGATTTTTTGCCTTTTGCGCAGTAAATAGGAATGCTGAAGGATTTTTCCTTCCTACACTATTCCATTATCTAGTATCTAATTTTGTCCGTTTATATTCCAAAGACTGTTCCGCATTAAATTGTCCATATAGTAAATTCTTTAATTTACGATATTCGGAATAAACAAAAAATAAATAGTTTAAGTTTTTTTTATAACATAGGGGGAAAACGAGCAGGCGAGCCACCTGATGGTAAGTGGTCATCGCCGCCGCAACACTCGCAAAGCTTGACAACTCTGGAGTGTGTTGCCGACCTTTTAAAAAGATTTACGCTCTCTTCTTGAAGCACCTAAAGTCATAATTCATCGGAAATACCGCATAAGAGAGCTGAAGCATGAGGAAGAATTTAACATAAGCCCTTGAAAAATCTTAACAACATTAATAATATCAATTATTTGAAAAACCAGTTACCAGTCCATGCTCCGGTTCCAAAAGATGTATGTCCTCAACTACCGGGTGTCCCCCGACAGCCAGGAGTACCTCCCCGGGAGGAAGATGGCATTCACCTCGTACCCTGCCTTTGTCCAGGTAAGTCTACTGTGCCTGTGTGTGTAAATGTATATGTGTCCGATGTATATGTATGTGTGTGGATGATCCGATTTTAATGAGTTCTTTTTGTTTGAAAAGTAAATCAGTTGAGAATGTTTTTAGCTTTTTGACGGAAATCGGAATCTACTGAGTTCAGAGAAATTTTTTTAACCAATTACATTTTTACTAGCATATATTTAAGGATAACTACTGTGTTAACCGTACTTTATACCCAAGGAAAAAGAATTAAAATCGCACACAAAAATTCTACATACCAAATTTCATCTAAATCGGTCCAGCCGTTTTTGGGTGAAAGAATAACACACGTACATACATACATTCTCATTAACTATCACAATTATAATATTAGTAGAATTAGTAGGATAGAGTTTCCACTAGCTAAAGAATTTAGCAGTCCACAGATGATTGGTACATCACGTCAGCTGGGCTGGTAGCCGCTGAGACTACCATCGGGAACAGCAACCGCACTCTGTACGAAATGATTGAGCCGTACGGACAGGTGAGTCTGAAAAGCTACCAATGCATCGAGTTCTGAATCGCGCTTACGATATTTTTTCGCGATTTGTCATATACATTATTTAAATGTTGTACAAATAATTTTGCTTTTTTTTATTTGTTAGATCCGGGAAGTGTACTATATAATACTATAGTGCAGTTTTTTTTTATTAATATTAATAAAGCCATGAAATAATGAAATTAAATACTCAGCAATGTATTTTAAACAAACGGCAAGCGACTGACTATCAAAAATCACCGCTTCCATTGCTGGTCTAATTAAATTCAAAAATTAAATAACTTTCGGATTAAAAGAACATCCTGTATATGTATTGTTTGCTATTCAATCTATGTTTAAATCATTTCATTATAACTATGCTTTCTTCGAGTATTGATCTATTTAAATTGTCCTTTGAGCTGGATTAATTGTGTTTTTTTTACTTATATATTAATATTTATCAATAATAATATTATAAAAAAGTAATGTTTGTGTGTTAGTTAAATTATAAGGGGTAATCTCGTGGTCTACTGTACCGACTTTAAAAAATCTTCAATTCACCAAACGTTTTGCAAAGTGAATCAGAGAAAGAACGCTCGAATTAAAGCGTTTCTTACAAACGCTGCCTTAACTATGAAATATTTTTTTCTTAATTCTAGAGAAAAAAATGTGGAGCTTAAAAATGCGTACAAAAAGTCAACGACGCATTTGTCGAACTTTTATATTTAATTTAAAAAATTAAAAAAGGATCATTAACATTATCCCCAACCAAGTGGGCATGGGTCAGCTAGTTTAATTATATGGATGATCATGTAGATATTGGAATTCGTTCGCGCGATGGTGGCTACACGTCTGGCCACCAGCGGCCAGGAGTGGGTCGAGCTGTTCCGACAGCACAATAGCGGCACTTACAACAACCAGTGGTAATTACATTGTTAAGAATCTCAATAAGTTCTACTTCAAAAACCTTAATCGTTATAATAAAAAAAAATATAGCAAAAAATTCTATATAATAGGCGACCACTCAGTAAAGTAATTTTTAATCCCAAAAAGTTTTTATTATTACTATAGTACGCGTCACGAATCTTTAGCGCTGAACGAAACCTGCGCAGAAGTCAAAAATAAGGTATCGAGGTAACGGCGCGGCGCGCGGGGCGCGTGATCGTCGGGTGCGCGAGCGTTGATTGGTTGTCCCAGTCGTGTTGTCTTTCTCGCACCAATACGTCAATTACGAGCGCGATTCTACCGATGCGCAGCTATTCTCGTCCAGCGCTAAACATAAATGACGCGCACTTTTTCTGACTGTTCCTTAAATTGCTTAATTCTTTGTAACTACGCAATAGATTTTCATGCGTTTTTTATCTGATAGAGTTATTTAAGAGGTGTTAATGTGAATAATAAATTTATGGCAGGGCAGGGCTAGTTATAATATAATAAAAATGTATCGCAAACTGTGTTGGTAGGTGCCAATGATATTGTAGTTAATAGATATGTTATACACCAACAAATCAACCGAAGTGTTCCGCACAGCGGCAGCACACATACATACAAGTCAAAACGATAGAAAAGAGATAAATGATAAAAACAACAATAAAAAAAAAATAGATAGCTTTGTCAGTTGCGCGTGAAAGCACCGGAAACCAATCACCTAAAGGTAAGACGTCCTAATTAGGATGTTTTTGCGTCTTCATAGTCTAACGCTTAAAATATATCTATTTTTTTAATGTTCGTTGAAGTCGTAGAGAAAAAAATCCAATAATTAATTGATCCGCTAATTAAATATCTATACAGGTATATAGTTGACTATAAGAAGTTTAAGAGTAAAACGGAGACCAGGGAAGGAAGAGTGGAACCAGGGTTGCTGTGGGTGCTGGAACAGCTCCCGGGAAATACTGAAGCTGCTGACCTGTACGTTATTTATTTACTTATAAGGGTAATAAATGACTCCTTTACAAAAATTCACAGGACTCATTACGTAATTTTTAGGCAGTCGCTTTCTTTTGACTTTTTCTTTCTTTTGACTGTCCCTATCTATGTAAACTTAAATCTTTAAATCTACGCAACTAATTTTCGAGGTATCAAACAAAAAACGAAAACAACATCGAAATTAGATTTTTTTTAAGTTCGTAAGTAATTCGTTTTTTTTTTAAGTCGTTTAAAAACCTGGATGGAACTTGATTTCAATCCTTTTGTATTAAGTAGTGAATTAATTGTAAAAAATATTCAATTAAAAATTTAGTTTTTCGTAGATAAGAATTCTAAAATTTTATCACATAAAAGCTTTTTATTAAATTATGTTTAATTTTATAATTTATACGTTCCGTATGGAAATGGCCTGGTAGAAATAGCTTAGAGCCATAAGGCCGCCATTTACATATGTTTGTATTGGTCTAATTTTCCTTTTATTGTATACTGTTTTGTAAGTACGTGGGATAAAGAATTTATAAATAAATAAAATAAACATTTTACATGTCGTATGTCTCTATTTCAGTACAGAGGAACTGCTAGCGACCTCCTACTTCCCTTCGTACAACATCCCCTACTTCCCTCGCATATTTAACCTGAGTGGGGGAAACGAAAGAATAGCCACCTTCGGAGACTGGTTTGGCTACAAAACTAATCCTAGAGCGAAGATCTTCAATAAATTACAGGTATTCATTTATTTATTACTAGCTGTGTCCCGCGGTTTTACCCGCGTAGTTCCCGTTCCCGGGGCAATACCGGGATGTAAGCTATCCTATCTTTTAAGTTGGTTCAAACTGCACATGGTGTGCAAATTTTATTATAACCGGTTAAGTGGTTTAGGAGTCCATTGAGGATAAACATTGTGACACGAGATTTATAATTAGATTATGTTAAAACCATGTACAGTTTTAAACATGAACGTTTATTGAAGGTAAAAACCTACTTGCTTTCTATGAGTAAGAGAGCGAGGGAGAGAGAAGGAGAGAGAGAGAGAGTGACAGTGACACACGCGGTTTACAACTACAGTTTTTGGTCTTAAATTTTTCCGTCTAGCTACCTTTCTAAATAAATAAGAATTTATTATCGTTCAAAATAGTTTTATTATCTCATTAAGCATGTAGGTTATATATGAATATTTAACATTGAAACTGTAGATATATTAACTGAAATAAGATATTTGAGCGTTAACTTAAAAGTATTACCGCTGTGCCGGTCAGAGTGGGGGGTTAGGTTATTTTCGTTTTTCGGTATCCACGCTCAAAGCCCGCGATAGAAGCTTAAAAACAAAAAAAAATATGTATAAATCGTGTGTCAGTCGTCTATAAGCTCGCTGCACGACATGTACCGCGCGTGCCGCTACAACGACTTCCGGCACGACCCGCTGGCGCGCTGCGCGTGCGCGCCGCCCTACAGCGCCTGCAACGCCGTCGCCGCACGGAACGACCTCAACGACGCTAACGGTCAGCCGATTTTAATATCTTCATCGTATATTTTTACGTAGTTAATTCTTCATGTAATGTTAACACCCTGTATAATATAGTAGGCACCAGTTATGCCCTCTATATTATACAAACACTCTGTGTATAGTAGGTATATGTTTTACTTAAATCAAAGCGAAGTCAAAAGTATCTCTATTCAACTAGGATACATATAGTAACACTTGAATCATCATGGTAGTAGAAAGCATTTACCATCACCGCTACCATATTATACTACACTAGCTATTGCTCGCGACTTCGTCCCCGTCGGATCTATTTCAATTATTATGTTATAGTGAGTCAATCTTAGAAAATAGACATATACCGTCGCGGACTTTTTTTAGATCATTTAAAGAAGAATTATTCTTTCATACATATTATTTTTGTATCTTGAACCGTTTTCGCAGCGCACTCAAAGAAAGCCCTCAAAGATGAATAATTTTCCCCGCTTTTTCCATATTTTCCATTATATCTTCGTTCCTATTAGTCGCAGCGTGATGTGATGTAGCCTAAAGCCTTCCTCGATAAATGCTCAATTCAATTAAAAAAAATTTTTTTCAATTCGAACCAGTAGATCCTGAGATTAGCGCGTTCAAACAAACAAACAAACAAACTCTTCAGCTTTATATATTAGTATAGATTATACAAACACCCTGTATAATATAGTAGGTATGAGTTATACCTACTATATTATACAAGGTGTAAGAGCTGAAGTCTCAAGATCTTAGTGTTGTGCAAGTGAATTGATCCTGAAGCAGATGTTTGAAAAGTTATTTGATGTTTTAAATTTAATTCCTTTTTCACTAGCAATGTATACCTACGCGACGTGCACGTGTTTTTAACGGTATTATTGCAAGAAAAAACGAAAGAAAATCGTAGCGTAGTTTTAAAAATTCAGCATACATAGGTACCAACAGAAAGCGACTTTGTTTTATACTATGTAATGATATAGAGCCTAGTTAAATTAATCTTTATTTGACTTCGACTTTGACTTCAAGGGACGTACCCGTTCCGCGCGCTCGGGCACCGCAGTCACGGCGCCACAGACGCCAAAGTGACTGACTCCACACTGCATCGGACTTTCCAATTCCTAGCTGTCTCCAGCCCCACGCACAACGTCTCCAGGGGTATACCGCCCTTTCAGTAAGTTTATTTTGTTTATTTAAATTAAATAATCTATACATATAATAAAAACGTAACGAGTCGCTGTCTATACATGGAAGATATATGTAAAAAATATTATAGGAGACCTTTATTAACCCAATAGAACCCAAAACAATGATTTTTGGAATTTTTGTCTGTTTGTTTGTGCACGCTAATCTCAGAAACGGCTTATCCTATCTAGATGGGGTTGGTTCAATGATATATTGTGGTAAGCTTAACTTAACATTTAGTTTTTAATTCATGTCAATCGGTTGATAAATAAAAAAGTTATTTGAATTTAAAGAATCACTTTGAACTTGCTGAACGTTTGTTGGCGCGGGTTAGGCATTTTCAAAAATGCTGCCCAAAGTCACTTTTCTACGCGGGCGAAGTCGCTGGGACAGCTAATTTATAATAAATTAAAAAACTTAAAAACGCATTTTAGTACAGCGCCATCTAGTCTTTTTAATGTGACTTATTTTTTATTTTTGAAGATTGTACTTACTTCCGTGGTTTATAATATTAAAGTTCATAGGGATGAAATTAAACTTTTAAAACCGGGATACAGGAACTCATAAACGAGCAAGCCTCTTGTTAATAAAGATTGTATTTAACTTCTAACATCAGGAATCTTTTTTATAAACAAACCGTCTCTATTTGAGCTGGCAACACACACACTAGAAATGTTTAAACAGATTTTTTTCTTATAGGTGGAGCAAATTCGATATGGGAGCTCAGATATCGCACGAAGGCCACCCCGACGTGTGGGTTTTTCCCCCACTTATTCATGAGTGGGAATGGGAATAGCCATTTTGCCGTTATCTTGAATTTAAATACAAGATCTAAAATTCGTTTTCTTAAATTTTTAAGAGTTTTGAATATTACTACAGTTGCCAGATTGTGTTGAAAATGGATAATACCAATTTATGCATTTGTATTTAAAAAAGCTTTTCTTTTGGCTTGTTATTCATTTTAATCAATTAAAATAAGTTAAGTGAATAGTAAATTTAGCGCGACAAAATAGTTTTACAAGAGATTAGTTGGATTTTTATTTTATAAATTATCTTATGATATATTTTATTTAAATTCATTTTTGAGTACTTTATTTCTAAAGTAATTTCAAAAATTCATTAATGGAACAAATATTGAGATTATTTATTTCGTTTAGATTTAAGAAATTCAATTCCCAGTTGTATTTTTTATGCATACATAATAACCTCCATTGTAAATCTTTAAATATCAACATAAAAATATGAACTACATAGTTTTTAATACTAAGCATGCATGCAGAGAGCAAAAAGAGTAGGTAGTACTATAGAGTACCTATTACTTATTTATCAAATATATAATATGTATATTTTTCGGTGATTTTTTCTGCTTATGTTACAGAACTTTGTAGTTGGGAAACTAAAAAGCTTTGTGAAATTATAAAAAATAAAAATCAAATGTTCGACAATAAAAAAAATTTCATACTACATATAGGCAAATTATGTGGGTAATTAAATGAAGAATTAAAACTCAAGAATGACTGTAATTTTTTACTACACAATATTTAGATTACAAGGTATAACATAACTTAATTATGTTTCATAAATAAATGATTTACTAAATATTTGTCTTTTCATGTATATACAAACATGCTAATGAGATTTATTGGAATAGATCAATTAAAAATTATCATTCATCAAATATTGACATACATAAAATTTACCACCTCAAAAAAACTCCACTTGACAAGCTGCAAACCATTTTTGACATTTGACAAACATAAAAAGTGTTACCACTTCACAATATTCAATTTTCGAGACTTTGAAAAAGTTTCAGATATTACATTATGTACACATTATGTGAGATATTACCCTTGTAAAATCAACTTAAACATAGTTATTCATATATTATTTTCTTATAGATGATACTATAGGGAGTATTTCTTACATTCTTCTAACATCAACACACCAAGTAGGTAAGAGACATAATTAACAGTATTATGTTTCATACAGTATAACATAATCAATAATTTGCCTCATGCTTATACAGATATAATTTTAAATATTAAACATACTTTTAATTACTATCTCTACTATCATTTGCTTTGAAGATGATCAAAATTATTATTGCAACTTCATTATATATTCATTAACAGTAACATTGATATATCTCATACATATATGCAAACATACACAATACTTATTCTAATGAGTTGAGCATCAAAAGCTGCTTTAAAACCTTTGTCTGCGATGTTTCTCTGATTTCTCCGGCTAAAAACATTTCATCGACCACTGTGTACACCTGAAAGTTGATAAACATTGCTTAAGAGTTTTCAGGCCATATAATTTAGCAGGGATGCATTATTCAATAGTATCTGTGATTCTGTCATTACTATTTTAGTCTTTTACAGTTTTAGTCTTTAAGAGTCCAACATAACCCACAGCCCAACCCCCAGGACTGTATGTATGTATGTATGCATTTACCCACAATAAAAAAGGGGTGCATTCTTATAACTCTTCTTAAAAAATTATCATACAAAGTTATTAAAAGATATGAAATATTTTAGTGTTATAAAGTTCAAATAATAAATTTATTGTTAAATTAAAAAACCTAAACATATAAAAGGATTACTTTGTATTATTTCTGTTACTAGTGGAAAATTTCTAAAAACCTTGCAATGGAGTATATAACTCCATTTCTTACTCTAAAAGAGCAACTTGTTAATTCCAGTTCTTCTATGAAACTACAGTTACAGTTACTGTAGTCTAGTTCAATAAAGATGTAATTGTCTTAACTTACCTTATAGAAATTGAACACCAAGTCCAATTCACACACGTTATGGAAGTATTCATTTAGAACTTCAACAAAATTATGTATAGCCTCCAAATAACATAGATTGTTGTCGTTAACATCCACACATATGCAGAAGTATAATCCAGCATATCGCCTATATACGATCTTGAAGTTACGAAACTAAAAATATATAAAATACAGTTACAAACAGAACTGTGAACTAATAATTTATGGCACCCAAAATTATTCTTACTTCAACGAAATTTGTATGCTTGGCGTCCCGAACTGTTACAACGGCATGCACTTCTTCTATGAGCTTCTGTTTCTCATCGTCATCGAAATTCATATACCATTTTGCCAATCTTGTCTTACCCGCTCGATTTTGGATTAAAATGAACCGAATCTGAAATGTTTAAATACATAGTTAATACATAAAAAGCTTCCTTGTTAGCTACTTTACCGTAGATTGCATTTAATAAGTTGAAATTAAAATGTACCATCGTTGCTTTTTAAAATATGTAAGTATTTATTTCAGTTTTTGCAATAATAACGCCCCGTTTTCACTGTTTCCTGATAGGAGTTTTTGACTTTTGCGGTTTGACAGTTTAATGATTGCATTCGACATTAAGTCCAACGCCTATGACATGCTACGTCTACGTTTAGAATTTAAAAAACAAAATACAAAAGTAAAATGTGTTAAAATATAATAAGACACGATATTCTTTTTTAGTATTTAACGTTGTTTAATTAGTACTACGAATTTTACTAGACGTTTTTACTAAGAATAATGAAATTGTTGGAATTAAAAGAGTTCTTGTAGCAATCAATAGGATGTGTCATATAGATATTTTTTAGCGGCAACACTGTCATCTACATCGAGTTGTTTTTCAATTTTCAGTGGTTTTTTTGACGTTGATAATCTAACTCGTTCTCTTCAAGTTTTCCTCAATGTAGTGTTTAGGTTTTCAAAATGTCTATAATATAAGTAGATAAATAGGATAAAACCCAAGTTCAATCTTAATGACGCCCACGAAGACCACAACAACTGAAGTAGAAATGGTGATACGAAACAGAAAAACTGTTATGAAAGACGGGATTATGACAATGTCGGGCATCGGCGAGCCTTCGGTTGTCCACGCTCTGGTCGTGATATTTTTGGAATTCTTCGCGTGGGGCTTGCTAACGATGCCGATTATATCAGTATTAAACGCAACATTCCCGGATCATACATTCTTGATGAACGGTTTAATCATGGGCATCAAAGGTATCCTGTCTTTCTTGTCTGCACCCCTCATTGGTGCTCTATCGGACGTGTGGGGAAGGAAGTTTTTCCTGCTAGTGACCGTGTTCTTCACCTGTGCACCCATCCCACTGATGACAATAAATACTTGGTGGTTCTTTGCTATGATAAGCATAAGCGGAGTTTTTGCAGTGACCTTCTCAATAGTTTTCGCGTACGTGGCCGATGTTACCACTGAAGCTGAGCGCTCTCGCGCGTACGGCCTCGTGTCCGCCACGTTTGCGGCCAGTATGGTCATCTCGCCAGCCTTGGGCGCCTACCTGATGAGCATATATGGAGAGGCCCTCGTTGTCGTCGCCGCGACTGCCGTTGCGGTGCTCGATGTCTTCTTTATAATGGTAGCAGTTCCTGAAAGTCTTCCTGAGAAGGTCCGACCTAGCGGCTGGGGGCCTGCTATAAGCTGGGAGCAGGCTGACCCATTTGCTGCACTTCGGAAGGTTGGCGCAGACCGTACTGTACTCATGTTGTGTGTGGCAGTGTTCTTATCCTACTTGCCAGAGGCTGGACAGTATTCTTGTATATTTGTGTACTTGAAACTAGTGATGGGATTCGGTGTAGTGCAAGTGGCAATATTTATTGCAATAGTTGGTGTGCTCAGTATCGCTGTTCAAGTGGTGTTAGGTTTCCTTATGAAATCATTGGGAGCAAAACATACAATAATGGTTGGACTGTTGTTTGAAATGTTACAACTCATGTGGTATGGATTTGGCAGTCGAACATGGATGATGTGGGCTGCTGGAGTCTTAGCAGCGCTTGGATCACTAACTTATCCGGCAATCAGTGCCTACGTCTCAGTAAACAGCAGAGCAGACAGACAAGGAGTCGTACAAGGCATGGTGACTGGAGTACGAGGGCTGTGCAATGGTCTTGGACCAGCTATGTTTGGTGTTATATTCTACCTCTTTCATGTCGACCTAAACGAAGACCATGCAGTGCCAGGGATAGTAGGCCAACCTATTGAAGATAAATATGTTAGAATTGTGCCAGGCCCACCCTTTGTTCTAGGAGCACTGCTAGTTATATGCGCTCTGCTTGTTGCTGCGTTCTTGCCAGAAGACAACATTGTGAATACTCGGAGGGCATCCCCTGACTTGCGATTCGAGATCGAACACGGACGACGCGTCGCTGGGCCTCTGTCCCCGCTGATGGCTCCGGAGTCTGCGGCGCTCTAGCTAGCAGCCAAAGCTGGCCCGGCAGCCAGCGTGTGAGTCCCAATGCTGTACACAGCGTGGCAGTGAAGGCATTTAAAGGTACCAAAGCAAACTCGGTGAATGATGTGAGTCTATTCTCTATGTGACTACATTCCTGTGCGTCATCAGAATTCAGTTCCGTTTTATAACTGTTAATGTTTTTTTAAACTTTTAATCTGTTTTTGTAATTATCACTGGCTCTTGAGGGCGTGTACATATAATATAAAATAAATCTATAAAAATCATTGTACAAGTCCTCTGTTTCTCATGAATTAGTACTTCACACAATACCTAGCAGAAATTTATTTATTTATTTATAAAACAATAATAGAATATGCATTAGGTCTCTTTTATGAAGGTTGTTACTAAACCACATTTCAAATTTGATAAGTAATTTTATAAATTACAAATCTACATAATTTCTTAATCATATAAAGAGGTGGGTTTATTCCACATTATCAGTGACTCATTGTTATCAGAGCATTACTAAACATAAAGCACATAGTTAAGATAACATTTATTTCACTGAATTCACAAATAAGATGTAAATATATATAAAATAAAGTATCTTGTAACAAATTTAGTAAATACAAATATAATTAGATTTTACCTAACAACCCAATATAAAATTACATGCAAATTTCTTTGGACCACTTTTTATTACTCATCTGGTTTTAACTTAACTCAGAATTAGAGAAGAAATTCTCCTTTAGACATCTTACAACATATAAACGTATTATGAAAAGACATATAGTATAAAAAGAACAAATCATTCAGGCTTTTATCTTCATTGTAAGTATTTAAATGCAAATGTTAACATTGACCCAGTATTTACAGTTTGAGTTAAACATTTATTGGTTATTTCAATTCATTAAAATCACGACGGTAAAATGATCTATAATTTTAGGCTGGATAGAAGTGTCGTACTACCAGAAAACACCAATTCCATAGACATATAACAGCCATATAAGACATATCATTGTATCTCTTAGCATACACAATAAACAAAATAACCTTGGAAGTTAAACCATTTTATAAAAATTTGCTTCCTCATATGTATCTGAATTTATTCGTAACTAATTTCGTGGAATTGTTACGGCTTAAAAAGGTTGTTTTTGATTTATTTTGTTTATGCAAACAGCATAGCTGGAATACTGATAATTGATTAGATAAAATTAAACTATTATATTTTTTCTGCCTGTGTTACAGAAAGCAAATATCTCAGTTCAATGTTCATTAGATGAAATTCTCTAGAGAAATCTTAGCATTAATTCTTCAGATGATAGCATTTTCCCAATTGGTACAGAATTTTTTAAAATCCTTGCAAAGAAACAATCAAATTAGTAAAGACAACAAAAAGGGGCAATATTGAACTTGTTTTTTTACATATAACATTGTAAATGTCATTTTAAAAATTAGATTGATGATTAGTTGATGTCATTTTAAGATAGTCTGAAATATGACCTCTGTCTTAGCTACATAAATTTATTTACCTCTGAGAAACATAGAGAACTAACTGTGTGACTGTTGCTTAAAATTAAATAACCAGTGATAGAACATTTGAAATTTTATTAATCATTATCATAATTAATTTTTTGGGAACAATAAATTAATAAAATTTAATTTATTTTAATAGGATTAGAGTTTGATATTTACGTTGTAACAATATTTTGATGAGTTTTTAACATTTCTTGTTTAGAACAAAAAGTGGGTAGATATAAAACTGTGTGAAACAATTTTTTCTGTCGATCAATTGTCAATGCTAAAGTGATGAAACATTTGTTTGTTATAATGGGGCCTTGATTTTTTTTGTCACATCTTAATTCCAAAATACTATAATAATATTTAATCTTATTTAGTAAACAATTTTCTTACACCAAAAGAAATTCTTGTTTTTTGTTATGCTTTATAACATTAACCTTATAGAGCTTAAATTATGTTTAAACTGTAGTAATATTTCTTAGGTTAGTTTTCCTTATGTACCAAGGTATAACCTGGGTTTGACAATGCTATGACTTGCATTATTTCAAAAGAACAGTGTCATTGGTATGTCGTAATAAGGAATGAAACTTTATTTAATACTGTCTATATTTTACGGTTCTCTTTTATCGGTACAGTGATTCTTGAGTTACGGTGTGCTATATAAAAACCATTACAATACTAACGAAATTAAGATCTTGCCTCGGTATCAAGTAATTCTTAACGTTATTTGACAGAAAGACTGTATGTCTTTATTTGTTAACATTACCTACTTATATAACAAAACTAATAAAATATTTTATAGTGAAATTACCTATAACATTTGTATAGAAAGAATAGTTTGTTTAGACACGATTTATTCTTTTATTGTTCGAATACCACAAATAGCTCAGTTGAAGCAAATGCAATCAATGGTAAACTGTCGGAGGCTGAGATTGTCGAATTAAGACAATGATTGCGTTTCGTGGCTTCGGAAATAGGTTTACTTATCTATTCTCGTGGAAAACCCCTCTTCGTTTATTGAACCTTTTTCTGACTTTAAATGCATGATTTTAATATTTTTAATTTTTTACGTAAAAACTTTCCTCTTGAATCACTCTCTCTACTCTATAATAATAATAATAATAAGCCTTTATTTATCCATAACTCAACAAAACAGTTACAATAGTTTTAAAAATTTCGTATTTAAATAAATGTTGTGTTATAGCCCCCTCTGGGTATAGGCCTCCTCCAGTTCCTTCCATTGCTTTCTATTTCCAGCCAATGAGATCCAGCTTTCTCCTACTACTTCTGCTATATCGTCTGCCCAGCGAGCTTTAGGTCTACCTTTCATTCTTTTTCCTCCTGGTCCTTTCCAATTTGTCAATTTGTCCATTTGGTTCCTCTCTACTCTATACCTATTTGAAAGAAAATGTATGAGAATCGGATGCGTAGTTTTAAAGATTTAAGCATACATAGGGATATAGGGACAAAAGCGGCTTTGTGTTGTACTATGTAGTGATTATAACCATGCTATAACTGTTCCCGTTGCACAATACTGGTACAGTAATCCAATACCAAATTAAAAAAAATGAAGTTTTTGCGTAATTACTAACTAACAACTGTACATATTTTGTACACGTATATTGTATGTAGGTGGAGTAATTATTTAAAGATTATGTGTAATTTTTATACAGGAATGCATCTATTTTGATTGTTTACGTTATCTAATAAATGTGTACGTTAGTAAAAATAGATTTTACGTAACATACTTACCGATCACTTGCTGTATCTGTAGTGATTTGCTGTTAGTTTCGATCCAAAATGTCGAAAATGGATTTAGGTCGTAAATTTAATTAAAAATAGAAGAAAACATTATCTAAAAAATAAAATAACCTTACTTAAATAATATTTTTTATACAACAAATCTTGAATATATATATGTATTATTAAAAAACAAATACATATTTAATTTTATATTAAATAAGTTTAAAAAAGAAGCCACTGTAACGTTTTCATAATGTTTATTATCTGTATATTTATTATTCTCTATATTTATTCTGCATGACAGCTGTCAAGCATTATTATACTCCTTTAGAAATAACTGAAGTGCCTACCTATGTGTCTAATTCTATGATACACATTGTAATTGTATCAACGTCATATTCATAGGTACTCTACTTGTGAGTTGCGGTGCCTTGTATTTTTTATCTAGATCAGATTTTTATGTGTCATTGTCTGGTACCTGCCTACCGTCTGGTTTATATAACAACATAGTATGAAATAGATTCCCTTTCAGCTGTCCATCTGTCCCTATGTATATTATGTAGGTCTTCTAAAAAACATAATGGTTTTAATAGCGATTTTTATACATAGTACAATGCACGGGTAAATCCAACTAAATCGAGTAAAGAAACATTTGATTGTATGTTTATATCGAAAATACTTTTAAACAACTGGGCCACTTCTAAAATTTGTTTCACGGGACATTATTTGCCATTACGCCAACTACTTGGTAATGGGCATTGCGAGCGGGGCCACGGAGAGTCACTAGTTAAAATTATTAATTTTTTACTTTACATAGAAGCCATATTTCGATGATAAAAAAGTAATCTAAACATTCTTCTCTCGCATATGCAAAATATAACATGTCACACGTACAAAACATGTCTGACCAGATTCCAATAGGTATATTAAAACTAATATTTCACAAAAGATTAGAAATTATAATAGAACTAACTGTTGCCCGCGACTCCGCCCACGTGTATTTTCATACAAACTTTCATCCCCTATTTTATCCCCTTGAGGGTAGAATTGATAAAAATCCTTTCTTAGCGGATGCCTACGTCATAACATCTACCTGAATGGCAAATTTTAGCCCGATTTGTCCAGTGGTTTGGGCCGTGCGTTGATAGATCACTATGTCAGTCAGTCACCTTTGAATTAGGTATATATATTTAGATATACCTATGACGGCTACTGTACAGCAGCCCATGAGAAGGCTTCTAAATTGTTGCTGTAATTGTCGAAAATCGGCCAGGATTTTCAGAATTACTGGGTTTTATTTTCAAGCTTTTAAACTGCTATAAGTAACCATATTTAATTGACTACGGCTAAGACATAAGAAAGGATAATGATTTTGACGTCCTGTGTATCTTTGAACGATATGCACTTATCTAAACTAGATTTCGATTTAAAAGAATGACGTGTCAAAAGGTTCGTAATGGCGCGAAATTACATAGATAAATAAAATCAGTTTTAATTATTATGTGGTCTTTAAAAACTTTAAATACTCTCTTTTGTTTTCAACAAGTGGAATAACAAAGACAGTCTTGATATTATGTTTCTTAATGTTTACTTTATTATTTTATACAGAGTATTGTAAATGTAATATAGGTGACGTGACTCAGTATGTGGTATCAGTCGAACAAATCGATAAACTGTATTATGTCAATAAAGCGTTTAATCAGTTGTTATCAGATAAGATAGGCTTAGCTTGCGAATGGATACACGTGCGTGGTCCGTACATTTAGACCATGTGTTGGATTGCGTAATATATTTTAATTACTTTACAGTTTACATCATACATTTTTTAACAAAATATGGTATCATTTAACCTCTGGATTTGTATTTTCTGGCTTCATATATTGATCGTCATAGTACCTATTATAAAACTATTTTTTTTAAATCTTAGAAGACTATACTTTTTTAAAAGGCTGCCAACCCACTTCAGAGCTGTCAAGCTTTGCGAGTGTTTACGGGCGGCGATCAGATGGTCGTCTGCTCGTTTGTCGTCTATGTTATAAAAAAAACTTTAATTTGATTTCTTCCCTTCTTTTCACAATGTTGTCACATGCGATTATAAGATAACATACTACTGAAATATCTTATTATCAATCAACGCAGAATTTATTATAATAATAATAATAATAAATAAATAATAATTTATGTATGGATGGTTAATTTTCACGCCAAAAGTACTTAATGGCTGGTACATGTTGCGCAAATGGTTATAACCTAACTACTTATACCTTAGTTACTCGTAGAAGATTAGACTTCATCTTGGTATTTCCATGGCTGAAAACAGCTGGAAAAACCACGTGAATATAAATTTGCACGTTAAAATTCAAGTCTTATTGCCTTTGTAATATATTTCAATGCTTGAAGCGGAATTCGAAAGCCTATTGTGAATTCGACTATCTCGCAGCGTATTGACGGAGGTGTTGAAAGGCCGTGACGCATACCGTGACGTCATTCGTCACAATATACAATAAAGACATTTAATGAATCGAATCTTGCCTATTTTAATCGTTCAAAACGTTTTCGTAATATTATTTTGCGTTACATCATGTTAGATTCGGAAGACTATTTGACTTACTCTACTGATAATGATACTATTTTTCTATAACTACACGTGTTTTAAATATCTTCTAGATACTAGAGTTTCAAACACGCATTACGATAAACTAGCCTTTTAAGTTAACTTAGCCAATACGGGACGATAGAATCAATCAACCGGTACGCCAGACTTCTGCCAAATTGATTAAGTTGTTTTGTCTAAGAAGTTATTGCGACTAAGATGAAAAAGAAATCATCCCGTTTGAAACTTGAAATTACAAATCGGTAATGTCCATGATAAAATTAAGAACTCGTTTTTATGTTAATGTCAACCAACGTCTTCGAAACTGGTCAATGACACAGTTCTCGGCTAAATATATCTTAGCGTAGCACTGACCTTGGTACTCGAAATATAATTATAAACAAGTATAATAAAATTTAATGCGTGTATGTAATAACGGTTACATACATTACAAATCTTAAATTGTGACTCCAATTTTTTTCCAAGTAAGAGTTAGGCCACGTATAGTAGAGGGTTCCGACGTCACTGATTTTTAATTTCGTTATTTAGCGAACTTTGAAATATAGGACTCAATTATTTCAGAACTTAGCGTGCACCAAGTAATTATAATTTTTTCCTGGTAAGGTACGAAAAAGTATTTCTCTAAATTTCCATTGATACATTATTTTCTAACGATACCTTGTACTTCGAGAATAGGCGCAAGCAATTTCATATTGCATGTTCCAACGGCTTGGTAAATAGAAATTCATTTGAAAAGAACATCCATGACGTACCGACGAAACTGTACACATGAAACTGGAACCATAAAAATGGCATTATATCTGGGTATGACATAGAAGAGGCCGGCTCATTTTGACATCTCAGATCGCTTCGTGTAGACTTTAAAAAATTATGAACGACACGTTTGATCATACATAGTATGATGTACTATATACAACAGCGGACATTGACCTTAACCTCTAAATTCGCCCTGAGAAAAATATACAACTTGATATTACGTGGGCTGTGCTCATATTCGTGTAATTCCAACCTTCGCAAAAGTAGATGGAGTCACGTAAAAACGATTTAGATGCGTGTCTTTGCGTAATTTCTACATGTGTAGAAGCTTCTGGATATTTTGAGTATGAGTATTTTAAAAGTCTCATCTTGAAATAATCTTATCAGCGTTATGGCGATCTCTTTTTTTTAACTGGCAACCAGTTTATTTAATTCTTTACGTCAATTTGTTTGAAATGACGTAAATTTGATGAAAAGGAACAATGTTGCAATTTATTTCATTAATTTAAATGATCTTAATCTAATCAGGGATAATTAATTCTATAAATATTGATTTAAAATTGGTTATATTGAAAAATAATTGCAGAATCCACCAGTGCGATTTAAGACCATTATGAGATATTGAAATACATTTCAAATCCATAAATTATACCATTATAATATCCGTAATAAATTATGTATTATGGTTATTTTGGTAACAGAGTATAGCAGCAAAGCATTGAATAGTTAAGGTTCAAGTTTCTTACTCATAAATTATTTTGTATTCAATGTTTAACGTATTTATTGCATTTGGTTCTATGATAACCTAATCATGTCTATGACGTAAAACGTTTTCAACTCATTAGTAACTCGGGGTTTATGCGTTTTCTTTCATTATAAGACGCGTTCTATTCTTTGCTTATTAGTGAAATATTTTTATTTAAATTATTATAAAAGGTTCCAATGCAATCCTAACGTATATAGTTCTAAAGAGAGTTAAAATTATGGTTTACATTTAGTTGAAATTTAGCATGCAGTAGTAGCAGACCACTGGACTGTCCACCAGCTAGATTATATGTATTTAAAAACACATACATATATGACATTGGCAAATGGCTAATAACGATATGTTTTTACACAATTAATTATTATTTATTCACATAAATCTTTCACATATGATAAGTTATAACAATGAGTAAAAAACAAAGGAGATAAAGCGAGACAAAACTACTTATAAATAGGACCGTTCTTTGTGTTATTTTAACGTGGGCGTCCTTATATTAGACTCGTTCTTAGAGTAGTACAATGCCTTGGACAATATTGCTTTTGAAATTTAATTCCCCTTAATTAAAATGTGGGTAGTATGATTTTTTTTTTAATTTCACATTGGACACAGATTGATGTTTCAGAACTAATGTCAGTCTAAACCTAGGAAAAACCTTAAAATGTTATAAAATTTCGTCTGTACATTAGCGATGTATCAGAAAGCGTATGATAAAAGACTAATACAAAAAGGAAATGAAACATTATGATGTTGATAAGCTACGATAATTGAATTAATGTCTCACAAAACAGGTGCACAGTTTGGATGATGAACTACTTAAAACGGAACGCAAGTGACAATTTGGCTCATAAGCCATTGTTACTGGGATAGATAATAGACGAATTCCAGTGGTGTTTATCCAAACGTATTTTAATCATAGAAAAACAGTCATATCCGACAACTGACTTACAGCCAATAACTCATACGTAAATCAAATTTAAGCATCCCTCAAGTCTAATAAAAAAATAAAAATAAAAATGAATTCTTTGAAATACAAAGAATTCAAGTCTAGTAATCTATAATAATAATATAAAGAAGTAAAGTTTGTGTGTTTGTTAAATTGTAAGTGATAAAACCGTTTTTAAAAATTCTTTCACCGATAGAAAGCCACATTATTGCTGAGTGTCATAGGCTAAAAGGATTGTTAAAATTAGGTATAGTAACCGTCAATTACCTTTAGCGGTGAAAGAAAACCTGCGCAGAAGTCAAAAATAAGGTATCGAGGTAGCGGTGCGGCGCGCGGGGCGCGTGATCGTCATGTGCGCGAGCGTTGATTGGTTGTCCCAGTCGTTTTGTCTTTCTCGCACCAACGAGCGCGATTCTACCGATGCGCAGCTATTCTCGTCAATCGCTAAACATTTTTGACGGTTACTATACGCCCAACGAAGTGGGAACGGGGCCTCTAGTTTTGACATATCTGTATAACGAACTGTCAAATCGTACCGGTTTGAGATGTACCTACTTAAATTTGAATAGCATTTCAGTATTCCGGCATATAAGAGATCTAGATGAAAGATTCAGTGGTCTTATCAAAACGTTAACTGCCACATATATATGGGTGGTCCAGAACGTAATCATATAAGCATTATTTTACCTTAAATTTGGTACATCCCCTTAAAATGTTATAAAATTCGTCTGTACATTAGTTACGCAGTTTTTTTTAAGCAAAGAAAGTCTTCTCAGATAACGGACTTAAACTTTAACTTGGAATTATAATTTACACTTAAAACGCAATTCAACATATTTATTACTGTTAAAACAATACAGGGTCAAGAATATATATCTAAAATGGATTGTTAAAAGTGATTAAAGAACACAGTTAATTTATCGGCAATTAAATCTGCGTACTTCCTATGTATGTCTTACTACGCTTGGCTTAAGTTCCGCCTAACCACAGACCGTGTTTTTTTACTAACAATACACCAAAAAGTTTATATAGGTTTAGTAATTACATTGAAATTTAAATGCAAGCAATCAGTACGATATTATCGCAAGCGGAATAGATTAAATAAAGTATTGTTGATACGCTATTCAGAAGCGTAATTTTATTATAATACGCGTCGCGCTATTATCTTTTTATAGTCTGTGCCCCGCACTTTACCCGCGTAAAACCTGTACGGTTAATGACGAATTTCCAAATAACCTTTCATTCTTCATAATTCATCTGAACCCCAGGTATTTATAACATAATAGAAGGTACGGTATATCCTTTCCCAAAATCTATACTATCTTAGTAGCAATTATCGAAATCGGATCAGTAGCTCAGACGATAAAGCACAACAGACATACAAAGTTACCATCGCATTTATAATATTACCGAGGATTTCTATACATTTATTCATCTATAACAAATAATAAAATTTTTTGCCAGGTATTGTGTGATGATACTTTTATATCGTATTTTTTAAAACCTCTTGTAAATATCCTTATATTGATTAAAAAGTATTTTGCAAAATAACAAACGTATTGCG
>JADANM010005263.1:457643-474690 GCA_026213755.1 Eurema hecabe | reverse complement strand
AACCGAGAGTTTGTTATTACCATATTCTTAAAGATAAAGATAAACATGACTATTTAATCACTGGCTTATTTTAAACATTTATTTTTAATTAAATTTCATACATGTTGTTAAACCCTCGAAGATTAAAAACTAAAAATATCTTATTTCAGAGAATTTGTTCGGTTTGATACCTGCCGCTGATTTCCACCACCGCACTGCACGCCACAGGTTACAATACCATCCTCACCACCTTGACAGCTGGCAGTCAAGCACAGTGCGTTTTCGCAGGAACTTTTTGCCACGCACGACCACCTTGTGGAATCAGCTTCCTCATGCAGCGTTCCCGAACACGTACGACATAGGAACCTTCAAAAGAGCGTACCTTTCCTTAAAAGGCCGGTATAACACTCGTGACATCGCAGGTACTCATGGGAGGCATCAGGTGACGCGCCAGTTAGTTTGCCCCCTCTTATATATAAAAAAACAAAATCGCCGTTCTCAAACATTTTACACAATTTAAAGTGTTTAGTAGCTGGTAGTAGTGGTGTGTTTATTTTCAAAGAAAGAAAAGAGTACGCTATTACGAGGCAGATTAAGTTCATGTAAAATTATGAAGTCTATGATCGAATTGATTTCGGTATAGCCAAAGAGAAGGATAAAAATTTTACTAAAAATGCTTATATGTGCCATACAGTTATAACGATATTATATATTTTTTAATCCATCCCTTAACAATAGCGTATGTGCCAGACGACTGTTTCTATTTTCTAAAAAATATTTTTACTAGTAACGTAATTTTTATCGACTTGGTAATAATTATAATTAATATTAATTGTTTTCATTGTGTGTCTGGGGTGTCATACAAAACTTATAATACGTGGGAATTTTTCACCACACACATATCGGGTAAATAAAACACGTCGTAATAAAAACTATTTTATTTAAGAAAAAACTTATCTATGAAACCTAAATGGCACCGATAGCAGTAATGCCAACCCTAATACTGTTAATATATAAATAAGAATAAAAAATAATTTTACCTTAAAACTTGCAACATTGAGTGAGTATGTATGGAGGTAAGGTTCCATAAAATAAAATAAAAATTTAACAAGTAATAAAACGAAGTGAACAAACTTGATACTAGATTTACAAAGAATTTTTGACAAATGTTTTTGTAACTTTGTATATAATAATGGATTATACTTATTTGTTTTTAATAGATGGTTCGTTTCATGAATTACAGCATTTGGATATAAAACGATAATTCTCAGTTTGCAGAATAAATATGTTTGACTGTCTGTGACTACAAAGATATACCTACATCAGAAATATAATTAAATATATAATAATTTAATACGATAACAAACCTTCAATCTGCGTTTAAGTATGGCTTCTTTGACATTGTAGTTTATCGGTAATTCAAACGTATGTGTAAAAAAAGCCTTAATTTGCGCTTGAATTGAGAAACCTCCTTTTCTGAAGTCGGTTTAAAATATAGAGACATTGAACATAAGAACAGATGCGATAAGAGGACAAAATCATCATATTATTAATCATTTTGAAAAAATACAGGCAACACAAGATAACGGAAAGTTCTTTTTTGTGAAGATTAGTTACCTTGAAACTTAAAACTGTTAAAATATTTTTCGAAGTTTCCTGTTAATTTTTAATTAAGACTTAACTAGTGGTCTTTAAAGAAGATATTATTGTACAGAATATGTTAAGTTAACGTCAAAACCATACCTACGTTAGATATATGCGATTCATTATGATATTAAAAAATATTACCGACGTTACTATTACTTCTTAATTAAAGATAAAAACTCTTTTAACTGAATCAGTAATCACATTGCTGTCAAAACACAATGGAATTTATAAAATTTGGCGGGAAAATAAGTCAAATTTTACATTGACATTGACATTTAGAAAAAGTTCAGTTTACACAAACAAAACATAATATTCAATTGATATTTCTCGATTTCATCTGAAGCTCGAAGCGTCTGTTCGTTCTAACGCCTTTAATAATAGTTCTGTTTTCTTTTCTACTTTCGTTCCTCTTGTCTGTGAACGATTTTTCTCTCATTATAGTTTGTTTTGCTATCTCTTTCCTCACCGTAGTGCCAGCGAGAGATGGCAATGTTGTTTGTCTTTTAGGTCCGTTTAGTTTATTTTCTTTAGGTTTCAGTACTTTAATACCATTAAGTGTTGGATTAAAAACTGATTTAGTAGTCCTAAATGAATTAACGCCATTTTTAGTCGTATTGAAGTCAGCTTTAGTAGAGTTTAAGTAAATTTTAGTCGAATTGAAATCAAATTTAGACTTAGAATTAGTTTTAGTAGAATTGGGGTTAGTTTTAGTTGTATTTACATCGTTTTTAGTAGAATTCAAGTCATTTTTAGTCGAATTAAGGTCATTGTTAGTTGTATTTGTAAATGGATTAACATCCGAGTTCATTTTGAATCCGAAGCGAGTGTATCCAGGATTGAGTGACTCTAATGTTGGAAGTTTTGTTTTGACGGGCGTTTGCACCTTTTTCGTTTCCTTTGATTTAGTTTCTGAAAAAATGGAAAAGAAATATGATATAATTAAATCAGAAATATGCCATTGTCCGATGATGAAAATTACAACAATATTTTCTTGGGGCACATTTTTCATGAAATTATGCTTAATTTATTTAATTAAAATACCTTAATCTTAAAACAAAAGTTGTATATTTTGAAAAGTAAAATTCAAACGTATCTTTATTCAACTAGGGTTGATATAGTATCACTTAAATCGTCTTGGTATTACAAAGCAATCATTTACCACCGGCTCCGAAAGCAGTTTTTACAGAGTAGCTTTATGAAAGGCAGGATATACTGACATGTATTTAATTATGTTTACCTTTATCTTTAGGACTCTTGCGTTCGACGCTGACATTTCTCACAGCCAGCATTTGCTGAGCGCGACGGGCTTTGCGCTGCTGACACTCGTCAAGTGACTCCATCTTGCTGAACTGCTTCTGATGCAAGGCTGCAAAGTTGGGTAGCTTCGTTCTGACTTTCGCCTCTTTGGTTTTTTGAGGTGTCTGCTTTGAAGGTGTTTGGTCTTGAAGTTTGCCTGTAAAAAATCGTTTTGGATTACTTACCAGTTTAAAAAATATATTTAAAATATAGTATGAAAATAATGTTTAAATATTAAGACAAAATATTTATAATAATAGCTATTTTATTCCATATTAAATTGATTTTATTACAAAGTCTTAAGCATGATTTACTAAGATAATATAGAGTTGATTTAATATATAATAGTGATCTACGCCGTTATCTATTTAAAGACATAGACACTTTAGGTAGTCTGAAATAGGCATGATCATATACCCACAGGAAACTGGTTTAGAACATAACATAAACATGACTAAGAGTGGCCTTACTTAAACTTATATTTCTTCCTATCTTACGATCAACTTAACTATCGCTGTTTCTTGTTACTTGTGTTTACGTGAAATAAACTATTTTATGTTGAGTGTTATATCGGACTTCTTAATTACCTCCCGGTAGGCACTCACACCTACTAATATTAGATATATTGTTTGATGCAAAAACGGCTGGACCAATTTAATTGAAATTTAAATAAATAAATAAATAAATATTTTCAGGACATTTATACACAGCGCCATCTAGTTCCAAGCTAAGCCGAAGCTTGTGTTATGGCAACTAGATAACGGAATAAATTACATATACATTACTTTTCTTTTGTAAATACATACATACAATACATAACAACACCCAGACCCCAGAAAAATACAAATGTAAATTACAAATATATTTTTCCGGTGTGGGAATCGAACCCACGATCCTTCGCGCAGAAGGCACGTGTATTACCCACTGCGCCAAGCGGTCGTCACAATTTGGTATGTAGATAGGTGAAACTCTGGATTAACACATTTGATCCTTAAGATCCTAGTATTGTCCAGAGAATGGGAACTAAGCGGGAAAACCGCGGGGATAAGCTAGTTTGGTTTATACCTGAAGCACTGGTAGTCCTTGGCCGAGACAGCCTGTCTACGGAGTTTTGTATGTCTTCTGCTAGTCTCTTTCTCTTGGCGGTCACCTCCTCTACGTCACTTTGCGTGTAAGAGCGCTTGCGAGCTGATGGCAGTGTTTCTGTCACTGGAATTTTGAAATAAAATACTTTTATAACATTATTTCACTATTTTGTTAAAATAATTAAACTTTTTGCCCTTTTAGAGTCAACCTTATCATACCTACTCACTTCTTTTATATTATTATTATCATTATTAATATTATTCTTTTAGCTTTATTTATTTATTATTTATTTATTTATTACACACTTTATTATATACACTTAAACATGAATATAATACAGAAGATACATTAGAAGAATTACATATATAAATGGCGGCTTTATCGCTTGGCAGCGATCTCTTCCAAGCAACCTTTAACGAAGAAATACACGAAAGTAGAAAGGCAGTGTATACAAAACAAAAAAAAAAAGAGAAACACACACATTATACACAACATTGGAAAAAAGAAAATATAATAATAACAGTAAGCTTAACCTAAGGCTTAAGTAGTATTAGAATGATAATGACACTTCAGATGAGTTTTAAAAGAAGACAGACTTTGTGCTTTCCGTATATGTACCGGTAAAGCGTTCCACAGTTGAACAGCTTTAACCGATATGGAAGCGTTATAAAATCTGGAAGAGTGAGAAGGAATACGTAAAGTAAGATTTTCATTAGATCGGAGATTAAAACTTGTTGCTGATAGGAACTCAAACTTGTCTTTTAAATAGAATGGGAAAGTAGGGGTGAATAATATGTTGTACAATAGAGAGAGCACATGCATATTTCGACGCATACGAATAGGCAGCCAATCCAATTTAGTCCGGAACAAAGAAACATGGTCATATTTCCTTAAACCAAATATGAACCGTATGGCATAGTTTTGTAAGCGCTCTAATTTATTTAGCTGATCTTGCGAGAGATTGGAAAGACAAACATCAGCATAGTCTAAGATAGGAAGCAATAAAGATTGAGCTAACATAATTTTGGTAGAAATTGGCAAAAAGTTACGTAATCTCCGTAACCCTGCCGCTGCAGCAAAGAATCTCTTGCTTATATAATTAATATGAGGTTGCCATGACAATGTTTGGTCAAGATGAAGACCAAGACTTTTAACAATTTTACCGTATGGAACCACAACGCCATCAACTAAAATAGGAGGAATATTGGTCCAATTTATCCTATTGATGAGGCTGTGGCTACCTACGACAATGGCTTGGGATTTGATTGGATTTAAGTAAAGGCCATAGTTTTTACTCCACTCAGAAATAAATTCTAGGTCTAAATTTACTTTTCTCACAGCAGTATAGAGATCATCAAGAGAAGCTTGGGAATAAACTTGGAGGTCATCAGCAAAAAGGTGGAAAGAAGAGGATAAATTAGAGGTTAGAGTATTGATAAAGATAGTAAATAGAAGAGGCGAGAGAACTCCACCCTGCGGTACGCCAGCAGTGTTACTGCGCCAGGCAGATGAAAGCTCATCGCTTACAACGCGTTGCTTGCGTCCCTGGAGATAGCTGCTGAACCAATTGATAGCTGAAGGAGATAAGTTAAAAGTGTGGAGAACAGCTAATAGTACATCAAAGTCTACCGTGTTGAACGCATTGCTGAAATCCAGGAGCGTGAGGAAAGTAAGCAATTTATTATCCATGCCCCATCTAATATCTTAATTATATAATAGCTTTAAATATCTTTTCATTAATTAAGTTCTTCAGCAAGATAAGTTTGAAGACAGAAAGTTATTCATTTTTTTTTATAAAATAATTCTAATACAATTATGTAACAAAACAGATTGTATTGTTGCACACTCAGGATCTTTTTTATTTATTGAAAACTGTTTATTGTACATTTACATTATATGTTTGCTCAGTATTGTATATAGAGTATAAAATAAAATTAATAAATAAACACTTACCACTTTCATTGAATATGAAGCTCTTACTGGACCCTTTCAAATTAGATTTGATAACTTTGCCAGTCATTTGGGTGGCAATCATGGGAATATTGACTGGACTGCAGAACATTACTTTTGTGGGTCTCGGCAAGTCAAGAATCGACGACCGCCGAGACTTCTCTATAGACCTTGTGACATTAAGGTTTTTTTCCTTAGATGAGCTTTTAGAGGCAGGGAATGGTGTCCGTCCTGGAGAAGGCAAGGACATGTGTTTAGAAGGAGTTTTGTGTAATGTTGTTCTTGGTGAATGAGACTCTTTAGTAAATGTCCCTTCTTTCTTCAATGGAGTGATTGGTGGGTTATCTTTAATAATACTTTTGTCTTTGGGGGACTTTTCTTTCTCAACTGATACATCTTTTTCCATAATTAAAGATTCTTCCATACTGCTTTCAATGAGAACAGGTGTGGTATTCACAATATTTTCTTTAGACTCATCACTCGTTATACTAATTCGAGAGTCATTTGATTTATCGTTAGTGATGTTAGAACAGTCAGAGCTCAGTAGCGATGATTTCTTTATGTCTCCGGATGATTTATCAAATGTAGTGTTTAGGTGTGAATTTTCATTTTCTTTATCAAATGTTGAATTGAGTTTTGGACTATCTTTCTTGTCATTTTCTAAGTTTGATAATAATTTAGGGCTGGGTTTAGCTTTTTCAAATGTGGAATTAAGTTCGGGACTTGTTTTTTCCTTCTCAAATGTTGAGTTAATTGATATACTTTGCTTTTCAAATGTATTGTTAAGCATGTTTTTATTGTTTATACTTGAATTTTTCAAATCTGGTGTTTTATCATAAGTGCTATTTAGACTGTTAGATTTCTGTGGCTTAGATATGCTTAAATCACTTAATTTGCTAGAATTGATAGTTGAAATTCTTTTATTCCTAGATACATTTGATAATTCTTCAGACTCCTTATCATAAGTTGTATTATTTGCATTTTCAGTAATTTTATCGAAAGTGGAATTATTTTTATCAGAGGTACAGTTTTCTTTTTCAAAGGTAGTGTTTAAAACTGTTTCAATTTCGCTTTCTTTGGGGCTTTCTTGACTTTTCTTAGACTTCTTTTTTTTACTCTTATTAGTATGTGATATTCCAACTTCTTGGCTTTTAACCTTTTTACTGACGCTATCCTCAGTAGCAACAATTTGGGGAGATAAAGATCGTTTTCTAGTCTTTTTCTTTCTTGGATTTTTCTCCATAGCTTTTTCAGTTATATTTTCGTTTATAGCAAATATATCCGATACATCATTATTATATTCAGGTTTAAAACTTTTTTTAATACTTTCTATTACAGAACCACATACTTTTGGGCTGCTATGATTAGTATTATTTTCACTATTAAGTAATGTATTTTTTGCTTGTTCCTCTTCATCATATTTACTTGGACTTTCAAAAGTACTGCCGGCAGCGCTATGAAATGAATCAACTGATGTGTTGCTCTTTTCTAAGATTGGATTTATTACTTCCTCTACAACTATAGAGGTAGATCTCTTCTTCTTCTTCTTTTTAGACACTTTATTCTTGTTACCATTTTCATTCTTATTAGCATTTTCGTCATAAGAAGTAGAATCTTTTGTCACGTTTTTCTTCTTACCTTTCTTCTTTAATTCAACAATAACTTCACCATCAGTATCTGCTTCGATTTTTTTGGTACGACGCGTTGCTCTTGTTGGCTTTTGATCTGACTCAGTTTCTTCAACAAACCCATTGATTTCTTGTAATGTTGCACGTTGGGGCTTCTTAGCTTTGGACACATGATTTTCAGAGATGCTATCTTCTTCAGACGGATAGCGCACATAATGTTTTTTCTTCGATACAGTTTCAATATTTCCACAATTATCCTTTAACTTATTATTTCGGGTTTTTCTTCTTGGTATTGGTATTTCTACAATATCTTCCTCTATTGTAGAGTTGTGAAGTCCTAAAATAAAAACAGATTTTTAAATATACAAACCCATATATCACAAGTTAAATGATTTATATTTTATAGTTACATTATTTCTTATATTTTAACTTACGCTTTCCAGAACGTGTCGACATTTTGAAACTTATTTACGTAAGTTTCATAACAAACATTGAAAAACGACGCAAAAACGTAATTTGTTTATAAATTATCCACCCGTTTTATTTTTGATTTTAAATTTTAAAAGTGAGCGTTACTGTTAGTCTGTTGTCAGATGAATACAGATAACTTTATATGATTATTTTTCACTTTATTCGTATAGCCTGTGTGACTGAAGTATTTAACATATTATATAAAAATAAATAGGTACCTAGTTGATTAAAGAAATAATTCTACTTTTCATGTTTAAACATAAATAAACTTAGATAGGTAAATTATTTTAAATTTCTTTTGAACTTTTTGACAACAACGTACAATGCCAAGGACAAATCGCTGTAAATGTCAAAAAATTGAATAGGTGCGAGCTTGCTTTGCTAACGAAATGTTACGCTTGGAAAAATAAATTAGTATTTTTATCATACTGCCATCATTATTGGTCAAACAAATATGTGCAGTGCTATCATTTTGACAGTATAAACTAGTAGAGTCCTCACTGTGTTCTTCACATATAAAATAATGTGCATGAATGTCGGTTATATGACTCAATAACTGGACATCTACTTAATAAACAATGGAGCGGCTTAGTATGCTGACTGTAATGATTGTTATTCTCTGTTGCAATGAAGTGATCACAGACCGCGGAGACTATATTGGATGTTTCAAACTATCTGACGACGTGATTAATACTCACACTGGACAGTCTGTCGATGTTTGCGTTTCAGCGTGCGAGCAGGTGTTCTACAGGTATGCGCTTGTAGGGAATGAGTCTACATGCTTTTGCGGAAACACCCCAGGGCAATTTAAAATGGATCTAGATGCCTGTGATACTCCATGTCCTAAAAACGTTACTCAGAACTGCGGAGGAGAAAATGTAGCTAGTGTTTACGACACGGAAGTAACAGCGCCCGGACCGCCGATGTCCTTAGACGTGTATAACATTACAGAGTCAACTGTCAGGGTACAATGGACGCCACCGCAAGCTTATTCCCTTATAACTGGTTATGTAATCAGAGCAGTCACGCTAGAAACCTATGCAGATTTCACTCTACAGCCATTGGAGTGGCGCGTCCAAAATAATACTCTTCAAACTGAGCTCCCTAACTTACAACCTGGATCTGTATATAACATAAGTGTGGCGGCCATGAATTACGAAGAAGTAGGTACTAGTGTGACTTCTAAAGCCGAAACAATAATTGGTACTCCCGATCCTAGTCCTCCAGACATAAAAATAATAGTCAGACGTGGAGATGAAATGTTAGTGCACATACCAGAGGCAAGAAATGTTAATGGGCCTGTTTCAATGTACAGAATCGTTGTCTCAATTGAGTTATACCAACAAGGTTTTATAACAGAAAACTTAGGGAATTATACATATGCTCAGGAACAAGATCTACCCTACTATATTACAGCCGAGTTGGACCCAGACGACATTAAAAATGACTTTGTAATCGGCGACAGAAGTACTTACAACGGTTTTTATAATGCACCGCTGCCTTTGACAAATGATATAAATGTTTCGTTAGGTGTAGTTAGTGAGAAAAATCATGTTAAGAAAATCAGGTATGCTGAGTCAACTAAAAAGATTATCTTAAACATAAATGAACCAGAAGTGGTATCAGCATTAGTTGTGGCATTGGGAGCTGGAATTGCCATTGGAGTTGTTCTCCTCCTGATTGGCTTAGGGCTATTAATTATACTTAGAAAAAGGATTCATTTTGCTCGTTTGCAAAGAGGTTCACAGTCAATGCCTTTGAGCCTCAGTGAACCATGCTTGGAAATTGAAAATTCTGGGTTCTTAATTGATGAAGAAGAGAGAGTAGATTACTACAGTAACTTAAAGCGTAAACTGTGGAATATACCCAGAAATCTAATAGAAACAGATATATCTAATGTCGTGGGAGTGGGGAGCTATGGGAAATTTATGAGAGGTAAGGTTCAACAGCACAATGCACAGACATCGGGGCTCATTCAAGTTATATCTGACAAGGAGTTAGAGAAACCTGATAAGAGGGTCATGTTACAGGAGCTGGATCTCCTCATAAAATCGAGCGAACATGAAAATGTTATATCTTTAATCGGTATTTGCGAAACGAATACCTCCCTACTTGTTGTTCTACAAGACACTAAAACGAACTTGAAAGAAATGTTGCTTAATAGTCGGCAAAGAGATCTGCAGAATAATAAATTTAGTCTTATGACAGAAAACAGACTATTACAAATTTGTGTCGATATAGCATGTGGTATGGAATATTTGCACAGTAAAAAGATATTTCATAAGAAACTATGTTGCCGGAACATTTGGGTAACAGATAATGGTGTGGTTAAAATTTCTGGATTTGGTTTGTCTTACATGCGTCCACTGCATTCTACGCCTGATTACACTCGATGGACGTCTCAAGAGATGTTGAGACAGACTCGGTACAACCCTAAAGCAGATATTTGGTCATTTGGTTGCTTAATGTGGGAAGTTTTTACGTTAGGAGCGACACCATACGCACATACGGCCAATAAAGATGTTGCATCTCGAGTACTTAGAGGAATGAGACCATCTCAACCTTCATATGTTGGGTGTGAGCTATTTCAGCTGTGCTTGCAATGTTGGCAAGTAGACCCTGACGAACGACCGACATTCTCTTCCTTATCTAGTGAGTTAGTTCTATTCACGGAGGGTCCCAGAGGGCTAAGGAGCTTGAGTTTCACTCACTACAATGGCTTTAATTATGAACCTCATATACCAGAGTACGAAGTGACATCATAGCACAAGGCCGCTCTCTTAATGTTAGGATACCTCAGATGTATATTAGGTTGCTAGGTAGTAAGTATGTACTTATTTTTATATAAGTTTTTAAACTGAGCATATTCTTAGTTGATATATTTTGAGATCTGTAATAGTGTGATTGTTTTTCTATATTTTTTTTAGATGTTTGGAGTAAGTAATTTTATGGACTGCTTTCAATCAGTACTTCTTTATTAAGTTGGTACAATAATTAAAATATATTTTATTTATTATACCTAAGTGGTATAAATAATATTTTAAGCACAAACTAACCTTGACGGTATTTTTATTGCCATATGACAAAATTAAGACTTCATGTAGTTATAAGTTTATATGTATGAACTTTGTATCATATTTTTCAATCAGTACATTCCAAAGAGTTGTGAAATTTAGTATAAAGAAAAGTATGTATATAGAAGAACCTATAATCTCGTTACCTTGATATTCTAATGAAATTAAGCACCTTTCATATATAGTGTTAACTGGCTTGTCTAACCTAGAATCAAAGCATTTAATATAGGCCAGGCTTAGTACTTATATTTTCAAATATAAGGTATTGTTTACTTGTTTTTTTATTATAACATCAAGTAGTGGATAGCTTTTATAATATTGTAGAACTATTTTATTGTAGGTTTAGTAGTACTTTTAGTTAATGAGTTAAAAAGGTTATTTTTGCATTTAACATCTAAGACAAGCTTTTAAAATGTAAAAAAAAAATATTCGTAATTATGTATTGAATTTTTATTTTTTTTTTGTATTTTACTAATAAATCGTGTAATTAATTGGCAGTCTATTATTTTGTGATAGTTATTGTATGTAGTAAGGTATTATGACTGTAATCTCTTATTTTGACATTGTTTTTTTTAGTATTAACCATTAATATTTAATCCGTCCATATTTTTTTTACCCATAAAGCACCAAAATAAATAATTAACAATTTACCCTGTATTTTTATTTCCTCCTCTAGACCTTATGAGGACTACTTATAATGAGATATAATTTTTGTATTTTTTAAAGGATTCCTGTTGTACTTTTCAAAATCTAAAACCTTGAAGGTGTTTACGCTATAATTTTTAAGAACTCTTGAATTTGATATTTTCAAGACATTGAAATGAAAAAAATCGCTTTATTTTCAACATCAATTATTAGATATATTTTTTTAAGGTTGGAGTTTAATGTTCCTACCTTTTGTATTTTGTAGATTGTACAACTGTCACTAAATTAAATTGACAGGTGATATAGACAAACAACAGGAGGAATAATTAAAACAAGATTAAATTTCTTTGCATTTATTTAATGTTAATATAATAATTATAGACAATGTTCAAGGTACCCTTAAATTGGTTTCCAGCTTTAACACTAAGACATTGTAACCTCGTGACCTGTCGTCAACATTGCAAAACAACTGTAAATCACCAGAATACAACTAAATTATGTAATATTGACTAAAATAGCGAATTTAATTCAAAACATTGCATTCGTAACTTAACGCTTAACATTTGCAGACCCGTTTCTAAACCAAGATAACAAAAATAATAATTATTATGTAATAAAATGTAATTAATTCCTTCACTTAACGCGTACGGATATCAACATATCATATACACAACGTGGAGCCGCGCGGCTCACTATACATACTTATTATACGCAACAATACAATTCAATAGAATTAGTTTAACATATTATCAATCTCAACATGTGTAAAGGTTGATGGACGCCTCGCGCGCCGCCGCCGCGTCTGCTCACTCTAACCCTCCCTGAAACCCCCTTTTCTCCTTCAAAACCCCCTCTCTCTACCCGCCAAAAAACTTTACAGGTCTTACTCTAGTTGGAAGTAGAAATTGCCTTTGTAATTATGTATGCATTAATACTAGAGTTGCCATAGACAAAACAAAATCAGACCTCGTATTTTGTAACGACTCCATTTGAAACTTACTCTTACCCAAAGTATTTATTATGGCAAAATTTCATCCACAAACATTTTGAGCTCTACGAGGTTCCCAAAGGAATATCTCATTAAGTATTATTCCATTATATATATGATTATATTTAATACGAGTTGCGCAGACGCAGCGGGCCGGCCGGTATGGCGCGCCGCGCGGTTCGCCCGCGGCGGCCGAACGGAAACGCCGCACGAAACGATACAATTTTAATGACAATTAAACAATTAATATATTACAATTACTCCGCCGTCACCGGCCGGCGCCGCCCGGCGAGCGAGCCGGAGCTAATGGAACTTATCAATAACTTCCCATATGAACGTAAGTATGGGGCGAGCGGGCGAGCGGGCGGGCGGCGCGGGCGGCGGGGGACTCCCTACGTCCGGGGCGCGTTCGTGACGATGACGCGAGTTGATTCCTCAGTCTTTAATAAATTGATGACAATGAGCAAGGAGACGCAAATGAAAATGTTATGCAATTATATACAGAAAACCGCGAGTCGCGCCGCGGGCGGGCGTCATGTTGAGTACACAGCCATGTTCACACGTATCTGATATCCCGTATCCGATACCCGGTACCCGGCATCCGGTATCCGGTATCCGGCGTCCAGCCGCTGGAGCGACCGCTCCCTAGCCTAGCGCACCCGACGGCTGCCTCCCTAGCCCGACTAACACTACTTAATATTAATTACGATAAACCACTCTATCAACAAATTTAACAACATTTAGCTATTAAAATTAAAAGGGGATGAGAAACGAGCCGTGTTGCCGGCGAGTCGCCGCCCGGCCCGGCCTCGCTGCGGCCAATTTATTATGAACAATGATACTAGCTACCTTATCTCTACACATCGACTATCCTAGACGTGAGTGGGCGCGGGTGCGGACTGCGGACTGCGGACTGGCGAGGGAGAGATCCACGCGGGCGGCAGACGCGCCCGATGCCCGACACTAACTACGCTAAGGGCACAACCTTGTACAATGTCCGATCGCCCAATTACATGAACGTCTTTAAACCATTCTCAACTCTCGCTGAGACTGTTAATCTGTGTGTGCATCCCTCGGACTTGAACCTGGGAACACGTCTAGTTCAAAAGAACTCGCATCGGGACCGTTATAGCTAGAGTAAGAAGAGCCTTAGGGGATCCTAAGTACGGCTAGAAGGTAAGGTGCGGCTACGAAGTGGGAGGTGGTGTGGAGCGGGACGGGCGGGGTGGGGTGGGTTGGGGCGGGGCGACGGGCCAGGACGCGCGAGTATCACAGAAACGGTTAAACCCTTGTATTGTGACGCCGCGACGTCTCGCTATTATTATCTCTCCACACGATAAAATTTAATTTAGATACCGCACTAAGAATCGATTACCTTATATACTCTCAAATATTGTAACAATTTTATAACAACAACGTTTCTGAGTTAAATTATTTATACATTATCGTAGACTACGCGCGCGATCGGAGCGCGGGTGCGCACTGCGGGTGCGGCGCGCGCGGGCGCACTGCAGGTGCGCTGCGTCCGCGGCTGCGATCGCGACACTACAGTTGCACTAACTACGAGGCGAGAGTTCGATGTACGAGGAGCCGACCACGGATCGGCGACGACAAACGAGAAGAGTCGGAAACGATAGAAAATCGGTAACGCGTCCGGAACGATTCGATCTGCGATCACACCGCGAGTCCCTACACCCTAAGCCTTTACATTAAGATATTGAACGTTTTGCGGTCGTTAAATGTTTCCGGTATAATTGACGTTATCTTACAAGTATCTAAACGAAGTAAATTGAGCTCGTAGAATCGACTTCAGGCGAACGTGGTGCGAGGCTCACGCCAGCGCCCTGCGGCTCCGACACGATCGCGACTAATTAATTATTAGTCATTTTTACGTTTGTAAGGATGATGATAATGACCTATTATCATCATCATACGACTGGCGTTATCATTATACTTCATCAATGATCACACGACGGTATTCGTCAAGGTAAACCTGCGCGGGGGTCGCGACCGTGCCTCACCGTATAATTGACAAGATTCACAACTACCACCGATTATTTAAATTACAGTAGAGATGAGAGAAATCGAAACACCAAACAAGAGACAGCGTCACCTAAGTAATTAGTAATTAGCCTAGACTACGTACAGACACGGCGCTCGGAACCTACATAACACACGGATATAACAATAGTTCGTCGTTGGACAACTCGACTCGACGAATCGACAACTATATTACATATAATAATAATAATAATAATAATAATTAATTAATCGGAAGATTCGATTAAAATATTGAATAGAGACCGGAGACGCCCTCCCAATTCCTTTCCTTACACGCTACGGTACTATAACATCTGCCGATTCGTATATAAACGGTTACATTTCATATATTTTGTACTTATTTACCATCTTATTATGCGCGGCCGGCGTCGCGGGAAACGCTAACTCTTAGAGTTCTGCACTAGCGATGGCACTTGTGAGGTAAACGAACAACTTATCCTACGCCCCCCCTGCTGCCCCCGCTAACCCCCTGCTAACCCCCCGCCTGGGCCTGGAGCCGGCGGGCACCGAGTACCTTGCCAGAACGCAATCACAGCTCATTATTGTTAACCGGAGCCAGGTCTCGGCGACCGCGAAACTAACGCTTCGTACTGTAAATAATATTTAATATTGTCCTCTCGAATATATAGAAATCTGCATTAAAACGTTTAAATATATTCATCTACTATTATTGGACATGAACTCTCGTTATATTGTACTTACATTAAGACGAGTTAGACCGGCGAGCATCAGCCCACTACAACCGAAACGACAAAACGAATCAATACTAATTAAAAACGTATAAAAAAATAAAGATCTTTCAACCGCGAGTCAGGAATGAACATTCGACGCGTTTCGTCAAACACAATAAAATAAACGATAAAACAATAACGTCGACATATATCAATATATTGATTGCTGCATTGCACTTTAATTTTCAATATTTCCATTATATAATGTCAAGAAATTAAAATTACCGACTTTGGTTAAAATACAACATTACACTATCGAATATATTAACAAAATATAACTTATCAATGGTAACATTTACAATAAACTCCGAAGGGGAACGAGCGAACGAACGAACGAACGAACGTTCAAACAATAATAATGTGCATGGAATAGGATCGAGTGATAGGAGATATCACAATGTCAACTTCAACAAAGCGCCGCTATGCGCCGCTCAACATAAAATATAGCAAACTTTCAACACTAAAACATTATAGTACATGCGTAAAATAAGTATACATAACTCTATTATCTCTATGTGTAAATATATGCGATGCGCGCCGACCTGCGCCCGCGCCCTGGCGCGGGACTGGCCCGGGACTGGCACGGGGCTGACCCGGGACTGGCACGGGGCTGGCATGGCAAAGCCATCCATCCGGTTGCCACTTTCCATTTAAAAAACAACCACATATTTAGGAGCGATATTTGTCATTTTACCTCACTATAACAAGCGATTCACCTTTATTATTTAAACATTTATTTCTCCTCCTCTCCAACTTTAAAGTCGAAGCAAAACAACAAATATCGTCGTCCCGTTGACACGCGGTCGTCACGACAGGTCGGTCGCATCGGGAGCTGCGGTAATGTCGGTAAGTGTAACGATAAACTAGACTCAGGTAACTTGCGCCACTCGGCTGGCTCAGCGTGACTAGAACGGCGTTGTGGACCTAAACCCCCCTTGACCCCCTTCGACCCTCTCTAACAACCCTTTACCACCCCCCGTTCCCTCACACACACACGCACTTTACGCATGAGAATATCTTTCCATATGATATCCCATCAGCTAGGAAAAAACATTACAATAACAATTTATTATATACAATGAATGGAACTATAACACCCTATATAAAGGCTATTATATGATGACAAATGAAAACAACGTATTATGACAATCTTAATTATAAATTCAGTGCCGCAATAATTCTACGCATTCCATAAACATTATACATGTCAATGTAATATTTAATTAACTTTTAACAGTGTCCAATTTTAGGCAAGTCACATTGGCAGATTTAAAACAATAATATAATTATTAATATAATAAAAAAACAATTGTTCCAACAAATCGTATAACATCATAAAATAACACACATATATTGCACATTCATTCACAGTTATTTTATCAGAATAAATTCTTACGTACGTCACTTATTAATTCGATAAATACCTACAGGGTGTTTCTTTTTTAAATTTAATTTAATTCTAAAATTTTTAAATTTCAAATTTTAACTATC
>JADANM010005263.1:435443-445783 GCA_026213755.1 Eurema hecabe | reverse complement strand
AATGCCACAAAACTGCTTATTATATATTTAAAATAAAGCTATAAAATTTAATCAGCGATTGTCGATAAAAAATAGCTGTAACAAAAGTAGGGACATGAATACCTATAGAAAGTACCTAGTGTATATGATAGCGAAATAAATATATATTGACCAAACTATATTTAATCTGAGACAAACATAGCGTATAGGATAAAAATAAAACGCTCCAAGGCCTCACTCCCTTGAACCAGGATTTCAATCATTAAAGCTAATACATAATAAATTTAATCTGTCATTTCGTTGACACATTTCAGAGGAGTCGCACGTTTTTCCGCCAAAATTTTCACAGAAAATAATTCAACGGTAACTTTACAATTAACAAACTCAGGATAACAATATTTTTAAACTTATACTACTTCCTAAAACCAAGGCCGGCAGCACGCTCGTGAGACCCTCGCGAGCGCTCATGGGCAGAGGTGGTTATCTTTGATCAAGTACCCCTCCTGCTCGTTTGTCCGCTTTATTATAAAAAAAAATAATATTATAAATGTGAAATTTTTTGAGAATGGTGATAGGTCATTCCCTGGATTAACATTCAGGATATTTAATATCCCGGTATTGCCCCGGGAACGGGAACTGCGCGAGTAAAACTTCTGAAAAAAAATGTCTTACGACAAATCGTTTTGCAACTATTGATGAGTCTATCACTTCAGTAAATGAGCTAACAAGAGGACGTTATTGAACTTCAATTGGTCGACTACAATTTCACAACATCAATAGATATCATAGACTAACTAGTGCACGTGTTTCAGAACGTACAAATTGCTTTTCGTCATCGAACCGTAGAGCTAAATTTAATATCCAGTCAATGGTCCTAAATGTTGAAAATATTTTTCTTCTCTCTTTATCTCACTATGGAGACTATATTAAGGATAGAAGAGGATATAAAATTCAACACTTTTCAGGTTTAATTCACCGTCCATGCCCGTCACTATTCACTTGCATATCAATCTTCTAGCCTTTTAGCCTTTAACTATGTTGTACAATATTATCATTATTAATTAGGTTTTTTTCTTATGTATTGTAATTTTGTATCAAGAGGTGATTGGCCTAATAAATAAATAAATAAATAAATAAATAAATAGCCTCAACAAGTATACAATCAACCTTAGTTCCACGTTTAATCCATTCCCATTAAACATTGGTCCTATTACCATAATTCGGATGCTGTGTCCCAATTACACTGGATATCCAATAAAATGCGGCGATCGTGACGCAGTTAGAGCATGTAATTAGCACAGTCCACGGGGACCGAGGCTATTGCCAATTTTGTCCCTAAATCGTATTAGTCAATAATAACACGTATTATTAATATTAAACATTGCTTGGATTAAACATCAACATATAGGTCAGGCTCGTAAAACTCTGTGCTCAATTAAATATTTCGACAATCAACAATTTAACAGAATCAGATATGCAAAAATTGCTGCACCCTTGCAAGCTCGTCTTTCGAAAGATATAGAATTAAGTTATAGAATCTCTAATCAGCCACAAAGCATTTCTGACATATGCCAGATTATATCTTGTTCAAATATTGGAGCAAGATATAATCCTGGAAAAGCAATCTTGATTCCACTTTCCCCACTTTATTTTATCCTTCTCCCATGCATGTCTTCCTTAATTTCACTTTCTCCATCTGGGATTCCAATACAAAACCTCTTTACTATACTTGTTTTATACATCTTTCAGTGACTCGACCATTTCGATTTTAGTTTCACATTACGGGAAGGCTTGTTAATTAGCTGGCTTCTCCGGGGACCAAATTCTCGGAGCGTGTTATTGTTTCGCCGTGGCATTCATCACGACTCAATGGATTTTAACCTTCGTTCGCTCTATTGGGTATGATCATGTATCATGTTTAGAATGTTCAAGTTTAGAGGAACCAAGATTGTCTGTATAGTTGACTAGCCGCGTCCCCCAGTTTTTCCTACGTACGTTTAAACTTTTGATATTAAATATCTAATTATCAGCAATACTTTGGACGTTAATAAAGATTCCAACACCGAGAATACTCTTCATGCTGATAATTGATAACACGACAAAAAGTTAAACACGTTAAGAGTTCACATCATTAGTGTAGTGGTTAAATTCATTATCAGTGAAGATAAGAGCACGATAAAGCCCGTACATGTCTGTTTATTTAATCAATATGTTGATTGCGAGCGCCACGCTCAGCTACTCTAAGCGATACAATATTATCAATTGGTTTGCGGGTCGTTCGCGATCCGATACGAAAGTAAACTTTTTTTGTTTCGAAAAATCTCGAAGGACATCCTTATGTCGAACATATAGGGAATTAACCCACTGGTGTTTTTCCGCCCATCCTTTCACGAGATCCATCTATGGGTTACATAGAATTTCTACCAGCCAAAACTACACTTTTTTCCTTCACACCGCATCTGGTAGGGGTCGCATGCACTTCCTACGGACTCTTCCACGACAATTAATATCATACACCACCAAGACACACCATGCAGTGTCAACCAGCCTAAGTCTTAAACGCTTCCTGTTTTTGACGCGATTACATAATCTTGTTGTGGAAGACCTACAATAACCAGGCGTTATGCTCAAGTCAAGATGTCTTTCGAAACGTTCTTGGAAACGACAAAGTAGTCACATTTTTCTGTGTGGCGTTAAATATGAATAGGTTACTTTATGAAATAGTTTATGTCACATATGAGATTTATAATATGTTGTACGCTTTTTACATATCCATTCTTTCTTCTAGGCTTTTGAACATAAACTACATATTTTATTTCCAGTTCCTTTTTGGATCTTGAAAACCATTAAAAAAAGAAAATATTTTTTTCAATAATCAAAAATTATTTGGTGGTTTTTTGACTTATTAATAATATACAGTCTTCTAAACATTCTTTGGCATTCATTACTGATGAGCATAACCAATTAAAGTGACGAAAAATATGTATTATTTGTTTCTAATTATTCAAAGCGAAGGTTTTTCTTGGCTTTCGTAAAACTGTAGTTTTGACTCCTTGTGTGCGCGTTTGCGTTTACGTTTGCGTGTGTGTGTGTGTGTATGAAACGTTTCAGACCTAGCTCTATACTATGCACTGTATGAATTGCGAACTGCAAACGTCCTCCCAGCAACAGTTGAGCGCATTTAAACTGGCCGAGTCACGTGGGCGGACACGTGAGTGCAAACGTCACCGTGTATGCATATGGCTTTGCGGAGATTAACAATTGTTCTTTTAAAAATAAATAAAACACCAAGGGCAATGTCGAGCGCGGATCTGATTACTGATGCAACGAGACTTGAATGGAATCAAATGTTTGTAGCATTTATGAATTGTTTCATGTTTTTTGTCAATCTGAATCGTACGATTCTATTGACGTTACCCTAATTAGAGAAGTACTTTAAATCACTTTATACTTAATGATATATATAAATTAATCGCCAAATGTGTTTCTAAGTGCATAATTTGATAGTAGTTGAACCGATTTTGAAGTCTCTAGTCGCATAGGCTCAAAATGTAATTCAAAACCGAAAATTATCATCAATATATGGATCAGGACACATTCATTACTAAGCATTTTACGTTAAAACGCCTCTTTACGCCATTACAAATATAAATAAGTAAAGTAAGGCTAAATAAGTATTTAGCTATGAGCAACAGAGCGCATTGTTTGGGAAGATGGCGTTTCCCTGTAGACTTTGACAATGAATTAGACATAGTAAATGAACAAGGTCCCTTTTGGAAACTAAGAAAAAAGTATAAATTTTCATAGCTATTTTTAATTTTTGTAATTTTATTTGTATTGCCAGGTTGTCTGTTAGAAATCACTATTAGTGATAAGGCCGCCAATTACATGTGCATAGTTACTTATAATGTTTATATTTTATTAAGAATAACGTGACACCTCCTTTTTTTAAGTCGGTCGAAGAAGCATGTCTCGTTTGAAATTCGTCTAATTGGCTTGCACGCACCGACCCGTACACTTGCAACTACCCTACTATCAATTAAAACCTAAAACTGGACAAGTTAAAAACTCGTTCCAATTTTATAACTTCGCTGAACAAGCTTAGTTTTGACGAACTTGGCACTCGATACATTTTCGAGTGTCAAAAGTTCTGCATGTACGTGTTGAGGACAATTAAAACATTTTGTCTATTTAAAAATAGCTATTACTAGTATATTCTATTTTCCAAGTACAAGATAACATACAATACATATCCCCAAATGATCACGAGACTGTCTTCGCCTGGTCTACTCTATACATGTAAAGTACAACGTCGATTATCCGAACGCCGATTAATCGACTCGCCAATTATTCGATTCAGTCCTAAGCTCAATATAAAATTTTAAACCAAGTATGTACACAATTATTGTTTTGTTTTCGTGTAACAAGTATTTTTAATAAGGCCTAATGGGGTTACAACTTTATCTGATCGAAATGTTTAGTAAGCGTTAGTGTAGCAGTTTTTTTATAATATTAAGAGGGGAGTCGAGCTGGACGCACTCCTGATGGTAAGAGTAACGCCAGCCCATAGCCTATGCATGCTACCCGGAACTTTGCTTATAACAGTTCTGCAATAACGCTTATATCTGTTGTTATTGTTGTTCAACTTAATAAAGATTGTTCAATGTGTGACAGTTCGTGTTTCTTTATTATCAGTCTATGTCCGATTATCCGAATCGACCCCGGTCCCAATTAATTCGGACAATCAGCGGTCTACTGTACATATACGTATTTTAAAATTTTCGTATGTATCATGACCTGAATGTCCCGGGTTCCTGAAAAGCAGGCTACTACACCTTGTTCTTAGCAATAAATAAATAACAATTATTAGTTTTTTATATACAAAGGTGTGGGATGGTTTCAATTCAACGCAGCATCACAGCATTACGCAAATGAGCCGGCAACATTAGTAACCCCGACGCACACGAGAGCTCCAGTAATATCATTAACGTCGGATGCACGCATCATCTTTTAATTAAATAAAACATTTACGGATAGGCTTCAAATCCTTCATTGGTAGTAATTGATTTTATTTTATTGAATCTTGATTTAGTATTGATATTTAATTTATTTAAGTTTTAAGACAAAGTTATCAAACAAATTCGTTGAGTAACTTTGATACCTCTTTTAAAATTTACGACATTTCAGTTAAACTTTCGCGTTTGTCAACGTCAAGAGAAGCCTTAAGAATCAGAGAAAACGCTGGGGCGTTGCACAACCTACGCCAAACATTTTCGTTAAGTATTTGCAGTTAGTAATTTAGTACCAAAAGAGCCCTTGACAAGTGCAGTCGTATTTTATTTTACGGTTCTCACATCCTGTCCTACTACATATATAATGTGAAAAATTTGTGAGAATGGAGGTACCTATGTAGGGATGTATTTGTTATTATTACAGGTGATGCCCTGGATTAAAATACGCGGGGCACGGCTAGTATGACATATGACATGGCGCGACACCCGCTTCCCGTACCGGCGTTTGACTCAAGTAAATTCCCGTTGTCACCAATAGACTCAAACTACATCTCCTCACCTGTTTATCTCTATCTTGGGGCATCTTGGCGTCCACGCCATCCGGGAAGGGCTTCACCAGCTCCGGCTTCTCCTTAATCTTGTCCATGATGAAGTCCAGCACCACCATGATGCCGTCGACGGAGCCGGTTATGAGGCAAGCTCGTTCTGTTGTGCCTGTAGCCAATATGATAGGAATCTCTTAATTGAAACGTAAAAAAAACTAAATATGGTACAATTGTCAAGAACGGCCATTGGTCGGCCATCTCCACTGGCAAGAATAGCGACGGAGTTTAACGCTATAAATTCAAAAGCCAATTTGGATATATTTGACAGTACTTTCATAGGTTTTAGGTCTGCCGTCCTAAGGTACTTGTCAGACAGCTAGTCTGACAGAGACACAGACAGTATTCTTCCCTGTATGTACTTAGTGTATAGTTTAGTTTATACAAAATGTTATGTACGCCGAAAATTTAGTACGTATTAGAATTTTTGTTTTTATTGTATGAAATAATGAGAAATATGTAATACGTGGCTGTACTTTTTAAAATAAATAAATAAAAAGAACGTTACTCGTATTATTATATTTCAGACCCACGTAAACTATCAAAAGTAGAGTAAAAAAATCTTGTAGCAAGAGTGTTTGTTTCTTACATGATTACATGTTATAGATATTGAATACAATACACCTAAAGTTTTAAGCAGGTTGCAACGGACGAAACTTTACTTGTACTACTGCAAATTAGTCTTTGGACACATCTACTACTTCAATTATTTCAATCATCGTTAATCAACTCAAAAGGTAAACAGCCATCAATGCAATGCGACGATGCCATCAACTGTGAAGTTTTTCATTGAACTTGTCAGTCGTCAGTGCCGTGGTATTGACAGTTACGTGTAGGCTTCTAACTTTCTGGTACACGTTTCAAACTGGCTTGAAACTTTGAGCTCTACTGTGAGAACTATTTCTCTTTTCTACATACATTCATGGGAACATATTTAGAGTTTAACGACTGACTGGTGTAGTGGTAACGTAATTTTGATTTCTTCGTAAAAGGCTAGCTTACATGTTTTACACATATAAAACTTCCTCTTGAATCAATTTACCTATTTAAAAATGAATGAGAATCAGTTGCGTATTTTTAAAGAATTAAACATTGCTATGGGCAGACAGAAGAAAGGACTTTGTTTTATATTATGTAATATTAATAAATATGCAATGATATATTATATATGAAGGTGTTATAAATATATAAAGGTGCAGTTTGTTTTTTAATACTAGCCGATTTATCTAAAAACATTACGACGTTTGACCTGCAATATCTTGAATGTTATCTGGAATAGATCGGAAGGGTTTTCGCACAGTAAGGGATGTGTGCACAAACATCGGAATGGCTGTCTAATTTTAAGCCGAGCTGCCTCCGCAAACTTCACCCGTTTACAAAACAAGCGGGCTTTAATAAGTCGAGTCGTCTGAGTCAGCGGAACTATCGATTTGGGGTACCATGTTTGTTCTATTGCAGATATTATTTTTCCATGTTCTCGTAGGGGAGTAAACAGTAGATTTATTTGTTGGGAAGCTATACCTTCTCTACTTATGAACTATCATGTTTGGATAAGTTTGGACACTCGTGATTGCACTGCTAGATTTTAAAATGGGTGGTAAAGAAAAATTTATTTAGAAGAAAGGAAATCAAAAATAATAGGAAAGAAAGATTTAGAAGACCTCTTTAAAAGCAAGCAACTAACGATTTTCCGGTTTCTTAAGGCGGATGATAAAATATATTCTATTAAGTTGCGTAAATAATCGAATTCATAAATCCAAACTTTATAACGAAAAACTGTATCGATACCGATATTATCAAAATCGTTTTGGACTGTCCATCTAACTCATGCCACGACTATCCCGTGAAATATAAAAATTATTATCCTATATTTAGAAAAGTGATAGTAGATTTATTTCTTCCGACGAATTTAAACAAATAAAAAAATCATCTTTTAAAATAAAATTGTAAATTTCAAAAGAGGATTTTTTCCCCCCTTTTTGGTAAAAAGAGTGGGACCCGTGCGAGTTTCTTACGCCGGTTTTTCTCGCCGGGCTAGTTCCCGAACCGGTGGTAGGCACCATGTAGACTTTCAGAAGGTATTTGTTTTAAAATCATTCAGAAAAAAATAAAACATTTCATTTCATTTACAACCATAATTCTCTTGAACAAATCTAAGCGTCCTCGTTGCTCTAGCCGTAAATACCGTTTAAGAATCACCAACAAAGGCCATTGAAGTCAGAGAGGTCAACCTTTAGGCGAGGAATTTGAAACATTCTACCAATTCTCGTTTCTTTGATGCTAATTAATTCAAATTATATCAAACGTTTTAGTTAGCTTCCAGTACTTAGTGGCTGGATATTTTGACGAGTATTCGAGTGTATGGAGGAAGTTGGTCATTCGACGCCGCTATTTGCTATTACAGTATTTTGCTAGCTAATCGAGGATCGTATTACCCATTGGCGGTGCGAAATATTCAACAGGTTCTATTCATCAATTAAAAGTTTAATCCTTACTAATATTATAAATGCGAAAGTAATTCTGTCTCTCGTCTGCCTTTCCATCACGCTAAAACTACTGAACCGATTAGAACGAAATTTGGTATAAAGATAGTCTAAAGCCTGGGAAGTCTAAAGCCGGGGAAGGACATAGGCTACTTTTTTCCAAATCAACCCCCTAAAGGATGCGCGAGGGGTTGAAACTTTTTATAATTTTACGCTTTCATGGCCAAACCGCTTAACCGATTCTAATGAAATAAGGGGGGAAGAGGGGGCCAAAGTTAATATGAAAGTCCACACGGAAGGAGTCGCGGGCAACAGCTAGTTTATATATTTATAAAAATAGTAAAATACAGTTGTTTAAATAGTTATATTCGTTATTTCATCTTGATAGCGTTATTTTTTTAACTATTACAAAAATATATTAACAAAAAAGGACTAAGGGTTGGTTTGACTTAGAAATAGCTTTAGCCAGCCTATTCGTACCCCTAGTAACTTATCATAAATATTAAAACTTTAGAGCACCCCTTGCCAATACCATCATATAAACAATAATTATATTACAAAACTGACTTAAACTTCAACAGCTCTCATTCAAACCATTAACCTCCTTATCTTCATATTACCACATGATGGACAATTAACGATGAAATTAAAGGAGAGGTATAAGAGTGCCCGTCAAGCCGTGACGGTACACCGGCGCGATCGTGACGTGTCAACGGGCTGACAAGTTCAATGCTTTCACGCTTTGACGAGCTTGAAACACACACCCACACACACACACACACACACACATCTATAAACATTTCTCATATTACGCATTGAGTAAATGAATTTAGTTATATACTAAGCTAGACTGACGAGACTTCTGTTTTTTAGGGCAATAGGTCTGAAGGTAAGCAACGCTGCGGTCGAAGATGTAGCGCGGTCGCTTAGAAGACACCAGTTTACTCTTGTTTTGTGGGAACCCAGGTTGTAACATTCGGGGAAGACCCACCCTTCGTTCACGCTGTCCCTATCCTACTTGTAGACTTTTACCCCTAGTGAAGAAGGGTAGGTGTAGGGTACACCTACTCTTTTTTTCTCTACTTAAGACCCATCCATACGTCAAGGAATATACTTAAAAGGAATTATTATAAAAACCATTTAAAAGACATTTATAACAAGCTTGTTTGTTTGTTGATTTTAATGAGCATATCTCAAAAATTACAACGCCATCTTCAACAAGATTCCTTTATTGGCTTTAAAAAAGAGAGAAAATTTACAATACGTACTTGCACTTAATCACTTTACAATTTTTTTTAAAAAATTAAAATACGGGAAGCCATAAATAATATGCAAGTTCCCTACCTACCTATATAACTGATTTAAATTATAATTAAAAGCATAATAATGTGTACATTAATTTGAAAAAAATGTTCTGCCCACTGTTATATGTAAATATTTATGGCAATAAGACTTAAAAATTTACGCTACAATAATTACATTATAGCGACACACACATACAAATGTATAATAACTCATTCAGAATAATAGTCAGTGATATTAAATATTTACTAATTATTAAATAAAATTTTCTATACATAAATATCGCGACAGTTATTGAACGATAATACGTTAAGTCTTACACAATTTCAGGACTTCAGGACCCAGTCCCACGACAAACAGCTTAGAGCTTTGAACATCCCTAACAGGGTCATATAACAAGACTATACTATACTTCTGAATTATTAAATTTAATAAAAGAATGTTAGAAGGAAAAGAAAATTATCATATTCACAATGACGCCTTGCCAATTTGTTGCCGGCCTTTAAGAGAATAATTAAGAATCTTCAATTAAAAAATAAATCATTATTAATAACTATTGTTAGATATATTGGAATGAGCTAGTATTTATGGGGATAAATATTAAGATTTGAAACGCGATTTGCGAAACAGAGCACGCCAACACTGTGAGCGTCGGACCTCACTATAGGCTATTTGACTGATTTTTGAAAACAGTTTTAAATGGTTCTTTAGAGCATAATAAACACACCACATCAATATTTCCGGGAAACGTGCAGTACTTTTAACAAAATTTAATGTTAAAGTTTGAATTTTAGAATTGGCGCTAAAAACGCTGTCTCTTTAATGGCCGACGCATATTGACCGAGCTACGTCACAAAGATGTAGAGATGGGTTGTCGATGTATTTACTATTTATCGTTTACTAAACTAGACCGTTCATGAACGCGTCGATCAACTAGTTAAGTTCAACGATAATTCGAAATC
>JADANM010005263.1:413907-435343 GCA_026213755.1 Eurema hecabe | reverse complement strand
CTTTCGAAACGTTCTTGGAAACGACAAAGTAGTCACATTTTTCTGTGCGGCGTTAAACATGAATAGGTTTCTTTATGAAATTGTTTATGTCACATATGAGATTTATATGTTGTAAAATATACTCTACGCTTTTTACATATCCATTCTTTCTTCTAGGGTTTTGAACATAAACTACATCTTTTAATTCCAGTTCCTTTTTGGATATTCAAAACCATTACAATAGAAAAGTTTTTTTTCTTTAACCAAAAATTATTTTGTGGTAATTTGACTACCAGAGATTGATTGAATTATTACTAGAAGTCCGATTATTATTCTAAACATTCTTTGGCATTCATTACTGATGATCATAACCAATTAAAGTGACTAAAAATATGTATTATTTTTTTTTTATTATTCAAAGTGAAGCCTTTTCTTGGCTTTCGTAAAACTCTCTATAGTACCAATAGTTTAGCGTCCTTGTGTGCGCGTTTGCGTTTGCGGGTGCGTGTGTGTGTGTGTGTATGAAACGTTTCAGACCTAGCTCTATAGTATGCACTGTATGTAATAATGTACTGCGAACTGCAAACGTCCTCTCAGCAACAGTTGAGCGCATTTAAACTCGCCGAGTCACGTGGGCGGACACGTGAGTGCAAACGTCACCGTGTATGCATATGGCTTTGCGGAGATTAACAATTGTTCTTTTAAAAATAAATAAAACACCAAGGGCAATGTCGAGCGCGGATCTGATTACTGATGCAACGAGTCTTGAATGGAATCAAACGGTTGTAGCATTTATGAATTGTTTCATGTTTTTGTCAATCTGAATCGTACGATTCTATCGACGTTACCCTAATTAAAGAAGTTCTTTAAACCACTTTACACTCAATTATATAAATTAATCGCCAAATGTGTTTCTAAGTGCATAATTTGATAGTAGTTGAACCGATTTTGAAATCTCTAGATAGGCTCATAGGCTCAAAATGTAATTTAAAACCGAATTTAATCATCAACATATGGATCAGGACACATCCATTACTAAGCATTTTACGTTAAAACGCCTCTTTACGCCATTACAAATATTAATAAGTAAGTAAGACTAAATAAGTATTTAGGTGAGCAACATAGCACATGAACTTAAAATTCTGAATAAAATCGATGCTGTCAATGGCGGAACGTACATAACAAAATAACGATTTAATTATTTAATTAATTGTTTGGGAAAATGGCGTTTCCCTGTAGACTTTGACAATGAATTAGACATAGTAAATGAACAAGGTCGCTTTTTGAAACTAAGAAAAAAGTATAAATTTTCGTAGCTATTTTTAATTTTTGTTATTTTATTTGTATTGCCAGGTTGTCTGTTAGCAATCACTATTAGTGATAAGGCCGCCAATTACATGTGCATAGTTACTTATAATGTTTATATTTTTATTAAGAATAACGTGACACCTCCTTTTTTTTAAGTCGTTTGAAGAAGCGTGTCACGTTTGACATTCGTCTAATTGGCTTGCACGTACCGACCTGTACACTTGCAACTACCCTACTATCAATTAAAACCTAAAACTGGACAAGTTAAAAACTCGTTCCAATTTTATAACTTCGCTGAACAACCTTAGTTTTGATGAACTTGGCACTCGATACATTTTCGAGTGTTACAAGTTAAAAAATGTTTTAATTGTCCTCAACACGTACATATACAAAAAAATTTCACATTTAAAAAAAAACTATTAATAGTATATTCTATTTCCCAAGTATAAGATAACATACAATAGATATCCCCAAATGATCACGAGACTGGCTTCGCCTGGTCTACTCTATACATGTAAAGTAAAACGTCGATTATCCGAACTCCGATTAATCGACTCGCCAATTATTCGATTCAGTCCTAAGCTCAATATAAAATTTTAAACCAAGTATGTACACAATTTTTGTTTTGTTTTCGTGTAACAAGTATTTTTAATAAGGCCTAATGGGGTTACAACTTTATCTGATCGAAATTTTCAGTAAGCGTTAGTGTAGCAGTTTTTTTTTATAATATTAAGAGGGGAGGGGAGCTGGACGCACTCCTGATAGTAAGAGTAACGCCAGCCCATAGCCTATGCATGCTACCCGGAACTTTGCTTATAACAGTTCTGCAATAACACTTATATCTGTTGTTATTGTTGTTCAACTTAATAAAGATTGTTCAATGTGTGACAATTCGTTTTTTTTAATATCAGTCTATGTCCGATTATCCGAATCGACCCCTGTCCCAATTAATTCGGACAACCAGCGGTCTACTGTACATATACGTATTTTAAAATTTTCGTATGTATCATGTCCTGAATGTCCCGGGTTCCTGAAAAGCAGTACTACACCTTCTTAGCAATAAATAAATAACAATTATTAGATTTTTTATATACAGAGGTGTGAGATAGTTTCAGTTCAACGCATCATCACAGCATTACGCAAATGAGCCGGCAACATTTGTAATACCGACGCACACGAGAGCTCCAGTAATATCATTACCGTCGGATGCACGCATCATCTTTTAATTAAATAAAACATTTACGGATAGGCTTCAAATCCTTCGTTGGTAGTAATTGATTTTACTTTTATTTATTGAATCTTGATTTAGTATTGATATTTAATTTATTTATTTAAGTTTTAAGACAAAGTTATCAAACAAATTCGTATTTAACTAGCAACGAAAATACGAAAGGGTTGAGTAACTTTGATGCCTCTTTTAGAATTTACGACATTTCAGTTAAACTTTCGCGTTTGTCAACGTCGAGAGAAGCCTTAAGAATCAGAGAAGACGCTGGGGCGTTGCACGACCTACGCCGAACATTTCCGTTAAGTATTTGCAGTTAGTAATTTAGTACCAAAAAAGCTCTTGACAAGTGCAGTCGTTTTTTATTGTACAGTTCTCACGTCCTATCCAACTATATAATGTGAAAATTTGTGAGAATGTAGTTACATATGTAGGGATGTAAGTTTGTTATTATTTCAGGTGATACCCTTTATTAAAACACGGCTAGTATGACATATGACATGGCGCGATACACGCTTCCCGTACCGGCGTTTGACTCAAGTAAATTCCCGTTGTCACCAATAGACCTACCTATTCAAATTACATCTCCTAACTGCTTACCTGTTTATCTCTATCTTGCGGCATCTTGGCGTCCACGCCGTCCGGGAAGGGCTTCACCAGCTCCGGCTTCTCCTTGATCTTGTCCATGATGAAGTCCAGCACCACCATGATGCCGTCCACGGAGCCGGTTATGAGGCAAGCTCGTTCTGTTGTGCCTGTAGCCAATAGAATAGGAATAAGGATTATAAGAATGTTACTCGTATTTCAGACCGACGTAAATTATTTCACTTCAAAAAATATTCATATTATTAAAAAAAAACATGATTAAATGTTATAGATTATTGAGTACGATACACCTAAAGTTTTAAGCAGGTTGCAACGGAGGAAACTTTACATCTTCTACTGCAAATTAGTCTTTGAACAATCTACTACTTCAATTATTTTAATCATCGTTAATCAACTCAAAAGGTAAACAGCCATCAATGCAATGCGACGATGCCATCAACTGTGAAGTTTTTCATTGAACTTGTCAGTCGTCAGTGCCGTGGTATTGACAGTTACGTGCAGGCTTCTAACTTTCTGGTACATGTTTCAAACTGGTTCCAAACTTTGAGCTCGATTGTGAGAACTATTTCTCTTTTCTATTGGGTATATAGTATAAAGAATTTAATAACGACTGACTGGTGTTGTTGTAACGTAATTTTGACTGCTTCGTAAAGGGCAAATCTCTTGAATCAATTTACCTATTTAAAAATGAATGAGAATCAATTGCGTATTTTTAAAGAATAAACATTGCTATGTATTCTATAGGCAGACAGAAGAAAGGACTTTGTTTTATATTATGTAATATTAATAAATATGCAATGATATATTACATATAAAGGTGTTATAAATATATAAAGGTGCAGTTTGTTTTTTAATACTACCCGATTTATCTAAAAACATTACGACATTTGACCTATCTTATCTGGAATAGATCGGAAGGGTTTTCGCACAGTAAGGGATGTGTGCACAAACATCGGAATGGCTGTCTAATTTTAAGCCGAGCTGCCTCCGCAAACTTCACCCGTTTACAAAACAAGCGGGCTTTAATAAGTCGAGTCGTCTGAGTCAGCGGAACTATCGATTTGGGGTACCAGGTTGGTATTATTGCAGATACTGTTTTTCTATATTATAGGGGAGTGAACAGTAGATTTATTTGTTGGTAAGCTATCCTTTCTCTTCTTATGAACTAGCAAGTTTGGATAAGTTTAGAAACTCGTGATTGAGCTTCTAGATTTTAAAATGGGTGGGCAAAAAAAAAATTTAGAAGAAAGGGAATCAAAAATTATAAGAAAAGAAAGATTTAGAAGACATCTTTATTAGCAAGCAACTAACGATTTTCGGGTTTCTTAAGGCGGATGATAAATTCTGTAAGTTGCGTAAATAATCAAATTCATAAATCCAAACTTTATAACGAAAAACAGTATCGATACCGATATTATCAAAATTGTTTAGGACTGTCCATCTAACTCATGCCATGACTATCCCGTGAAATATAAAAATTATTATCCTATATTTAGAAAAGTGATAGTAGATTTATTTCTTCCAACGAATTTAAATAAATATAAAAACCATCTTTTAAAATAAAATTGTAAATTTCAAAAGAGGATTTTTCCCCCCTTTTTTGGTAAAAAGTGTAGGACCCGTGCGAGTTTCTTACGCCGGTTCTTCTCGCCGGGTTAGTTCTCGAACCGGTATTAGGCACCATGTAGACTTTCGGAAGGTATTTGTTGTAATCATTTCATTTCATTTACAACCATAATTCTCTTGAACAAATCTAAGCGTCCTCGTTGTTCTAGCCGTGAATACTGTTTAAGAATCACCAACAAAGGCCATTGAAGTCAGAGAGGTCAGCCTCTAGGCGAGGAATTTGAAACATTCCACCTATTCTCGTTTCTTTGATGCTAATTAATTCAAATTATATCAAACGTTTTAGTTAGCTTCCAGTACTTAGTGGCTGGATATTTTGACGAGTATTCGAGTGTATGGAGGAAGTTGGTCATTCGACGCCGCTATTTGCTATTACAGTATTTTGCTAGCTAATCGAGGATCGTATTACCCATTAGCGGTGCGAAACATTCGACAAGTTCTATTCATCAATTAAAAGTTTAATCTTACACTTATATTATAAATGCGAAAGTAATTCTGTCACTCGTCTGCCTTTCCATCACGCTAAAACTACTGAACCGATTAGAACGAAATTTGGTATAAAGATAGTATAAAGCCTGGAAAGTCTAAAGCCGGGGAAGGATATAGGCTACTTTTTTTTAAATCAACCCCTAAAAGGTTGCGCGAGGGGTTGAAACTTTTTATAATTTTACGCTTTCACGGCCAAACCGCTGAACCGATTCTAATGAAATAATGGGGGAAGAGGGGGCCAAAGTTAATATGAAAGTCCACACGGAAGGAGTCGCGGGCAACAGCTAGTTTATATATTTATAAAAATAGTAAAATGCAGTTGTTTGGATAGTTATATTCGTTATTATTTAATCTTGGTAGCATAACGATATTAAAGTATTAAAATAAATATATTAACAAAAAAGGACTTAAGTTTTGTTTGACTAAGAAATAGCTTTAGCCAGCCTATTCGTAGCTCTACTACCTTATCATAAATATTAAAACTTTAGAGTACCCCTTGCCAATACCATCATATAAACAATAATTATATTACAAAACTGACTTAAACTTCAACATCTCTCATTCAAACCATTAACCTCCTTATCTTTATATTACCACATGATGGACAATTAACGATGAAATTTAAGCAGAGGTATAAGAGTGCCCGTCAAACCGTGACGGTACACCGGCGCGATCGTGACGTGTCAACGGGCTGACAAGTTCAATGCTTTCACGCTTTGACGAGCTTGAAACACACACACACACATCTAAAAACATTTCTCATATTACGCATTGAGTAAATGAATTTAATTATACACTAAACCTAGTTGTAACTTTATAATCCTAGAAAACTTCTTTTATCTACTTAAGACCTATCCACGTACTTAAAGGAATATACTTAAGAGGAATTATTATAGAAACCATTTTTATAACAAGGTCTTCACTCACTTAACAATAGTTCGTTTTGAGGCCATTTCTACAGATCATTCAAATTTCAACAGGCCATCTTCAACAAGATGCCTATAATACAATACGTACTTGCACTTAATCATTTAACTTTAGGGTTTTTTAAAGCCAAAACACGGGAAGCCATAAAAAATATTCAAGTTATTATAACTGTTTTAAATTATAATTAAGAGCATAATAATATGTAAATATGGATGGTAATAAGACTTAAAAATTTACGCTACAATAATTACATTATAGCGACACACACACACACACACACACACACATACAAATGTATAATAACTCATTCATAATAATAGTCAGTGATATTAAATATTTACTAATTATTTAATAAAATTTTCTATACATAAATATCGCGACAGTTATTGAACGATAATACGTTAAGTCTTACACAATTTCAGGACCTCAGGACCCAGTCCCACGACAAACAGCTTAGAGCTTTGAACGCTCCCTAACGGGGTCATATAACAACACTATACTATACTTCTGAATTATTAAATTTAATAAAAGAATGTTAGAAGGAAAAGAAAATTATCATATTCACAATGACGCCTTGCCAATTTGTTGCCGGCCTTTAAGAGAATAATTAAGAATCTCCAATTAAAAAAAAATATTAATGAACTATCGTTAGATATATTGGAATGAGCTAGTTTTTATGGGGATAAATATTAAGATTTGAAACGCGATTTGCGAAAGAGCACGCCAACACTGTGAGCGTCGGACCTCACTATTAAGGGCTCTTTCTTACCGGAGTTAAATTTTAATTTATTTTATTCAAACTCCCTTAAAATCTGTATCGAAACTACTCGAAATCAATATCGATTGTGTTCGGAGTAGACCGTCTTACACATCAAAATAAAACGAAATAAAAATCTAAAGATACGTTAGAATTGGAATGTCGACATAAGCATTGAATTAAATTAGGTACATTATATTGAGCTTATATTTTCCGTCGTTTGTAACATTTTCACGCGAAGCCATTAGGCTAATTTATAGAAAATATAAATAAATCGTTAGTTGGCGCCTCTGTCACGTTGTTTTGGCTCCAATGTTATGCTGTCAACGGTTTCTTCAATATTCTATGTCAATTTTTAAAAATATTATTACTAGCTGTTGCCCGGCTCCGTCCGCGTGGACTTTCATATAAACTTTGACCCTCCCCTTCCCATAACCCCATTTTTCCAGTTAAAAAGTAGCCTATGTTTTATCTTACGCTCTAGACCATCTGTATACCAAATTTCATTACAATCGGTTCAGGGGTTTGGCTGTGAAAACGTAAAATATAAAAAGTTTCAACAATTTTTAACAAAAACTGTTGATAATGATAACCCTGGCGGATCTTAAAACATTTTTTCCTGTTACTTACTTATCAAATCATTGCGGCCGAGTTCAACCATTTTAATTGAAACAAAAAACTATGAAATGCAAAACATTATATTTTTTTTTACGTGGGTGATTATTTTATCTTTTGTGATTAGTACGTACTATTGAGAGATGCTTTACTTATTGTTTCAACACTATTATGAGTTATAATTAAAATTTGCATATTGTTAACTTTCCATATCCCTTCCTAATATCTTCTAATATGAAATCATATCTCAAAATAAAACAAAACAAAAATAAGTACATAGTAGTCTTCACGATCGTTCCGCCACTTTTTGCATTCCAAAAAGCGAACAATCGTGTGCAACAAACAACATTTAAGCATTCGTCGAGTTTCGCAACGAGTCAAGGAAATATAAAATTCCTCGTCCAACCAGTTTCTAAGTCGATATTAAATTTGTCTTCATCGAGGTGCATTATGCAACGTTAGGCATGCGGCCGGTCCGGCTCCCTTGACCTTGGGGCCCGCCGGGCAACTTTGATATTTATGTGATAATTTTAGCGCTCATTTTCGCCTGTAACCGGGTCATTAACATTTGGTAGTGCTCCAACGTTGCAATTGGGTTGGGCAGGCCACTCGGCCAGGAACCAAGAATCTCATGCAGGTGACGAGCCATCGAGTTCTCTATGTGACGATAATTCGAGCGTCTTAGCGCGAACGTTTGCGCAAACGTGACAAAGAAATCTTTCTAAGCACGTTGAAGTTACAACCCGGCCGATTGAAAATGTATCGCCGGCTGCAGTGGAACGTGCGGCAGCGTGTGTTCCTCATTTCGTCCGGGTAGCGCGCACAATGCCGCGGCAAGGTCGCGCATAGATTACTTGTGTTATCCAATTATACACGCTATTGAGTTATTGTTGCACTTGCGGCGCGTGTGTAACAAATTCATACATGTCGGTTTCATGTTATGCAGTGAAAATCCACTGGATCATTATGCGTTTCGACGTAACTGTCGATAAGCTGGCCGACCAGTGATAAGCAATTTGCACAACAAATAGTTATTTGGGTTGCGATCGCATTATGCAATTATGCAGTCCCAAAATAGAACAGAAAGAAATCTACATTTAGTAATTACTTACATAACAAACACTTAGGTGAGATCCGCAAGGATTTAGAAGTAGCTATTAAAAGTTTAATGTGGTAAAAGGCAACTCAACCGATTTCTATGACATACTTTCAAGTCTTTACAATGATAAACATGTAATGAACGGTCTCTAGTAATCAACGTTGAGCGAGTATACACTCAGTATATTACAAAATGGTTTCTGTCTTTGTTCCATTTTGTAGGCACAAAGCGAACGGTACTTCGGCGTCATTCATCTCAAATGAAATTCACGATTAAAACGTAGCGAGAAGCTTTGTTGTAGACGCGGAGTGGACCGCCGCGGACGGTAAACAAACTGTAACCAATGTAGAATTAAATTGCAGCAAACGAATCGTAAAACATAACAATTGGTGTAGTAATTTGCGCAGCGGACGCAGAAGCGAGCTCGGCGTTATGCAACCATTTGTCACGGGAGAATCGCCTCTATGTCTTGCTACATACGATCTAGAGAAGACAACAATGGTTGCGCCGTAAGAAGTGTCCTATTAGACTATGTCAGGGTGTCAAGATGAATGTTCTGCTATTTTTGGGTCAAGGCCATCGAGCACGCCAACATTCGGACGCGGGCGATGCAAAAATTATGAATTTTCTTGTGACAGCACAGCTGATGGAACTAATTTGAGATATTGTAGCGTGTTTCGCAGACGCAGATATAAATGTAGTGAATTTAAATACGAGAACGATTTGCAAATCGGTCGGCGGCCTTTCTATTTTGGTGACTGACTAATTTGTGTGAATTCGACATCTGGTGACTTGCGTTGATAAGTCTTATTTTAGGTATATATCTATTCATATATTGCTGCGATGCAATTGCGAGTGTAGACTTTATGTAATAGCGCGGAGTGTAGGTACGTCTGGGTTACTTCGATGGGCCAAATAAATGCATACATTTTAACAGCAGTCGACGAATTAAAAACTTCTACTAGGATTATCGTTTCATAAGTTTGAATCTATCGAAGGCGACAAACAGAGTTGCAAGCGAGTTATTTTTACATAGATGACATCACACGTGATAAGACGGGGAGCCTTGGAACGCGATTAGAAGATTGTATGCGTCCCGCCCCCGGTGCGGGGCGCTGCGCTGCATCATTTAACATTTGACTATCGCGTTACTGCAATGTGGGCGCAGATATTGAATGAGAACAACGTTATATAGGCAATTTAATGTTCGCTTTAAATGAGTATTTTATTTGAATAGATAGTCCTCTCTAGAGAATTTGCAGGATCATGGAACAGAGTGGCTCAAAATCGACAGGAAAGAAAAAGGTTTTGAGGAGGCAAACGGATCTTAAAGAACGTAAAGTTATAAGCTGATCTGAATATAAGGCTATTTTATTATGAGACAGATTCTCTATTATTCTTAGTGCCTACTTTAGGAGAAGGACATGTCAGTTAGAATTGTAAATTTTATATATTTTAAAAGATGATTTTTTCCCCCCTTTTTTGGTTAAAAGTGTGGGACCCGTGCGAATTTCTTACGCCGGTTCTTCTCGCCGGGTTTGTTCCCGAACCGGTGGTAGGCACCATGTAGACTTTCTTGAAAACAAATATGGTTTCAAATTTATTCAGAAATAAAACATTTTCATTCTCATTTTCGTTCGTAGACAGTACTACTTTACAGTATTCTGGCAGAGTAGGATCAAATGCGCTTTTTAAAAACTTCTATAGTAGTACGATAAGTATTGGATTTTGGGACCTATGAAATTAATCCAATCATCATGCTATCGACCTACCATTTCCTATATTTATTATTGTAACCAAAAAACTATTTTCTTCAGACACGTTCTTGTTCTGTGTCATCCAATATCATACAGTTTCTAACAATTAGTTCAAAAGCCCTCGGTTCCGTAGCATCATTTCAATTATCTTCAATGTTATTTTCGTGTAATAAAACGTATGATTCAACTCCCAGATCATACATTATAATACGTTAAAAGCTCTGAAAGCCATCTAAAATGTCTCCCTCTCGGTAGCCGTGAGGTATTTCCGACCTGATGTTTTCGTGTGACGTCATTGTTTAACTTACCTTTATTGGGGTGAATTTAGGTAATTTTGGATTAAGTGGAAATTTAATATCTTACTGCTGAATAAGTGTTACGTACACGCTTTTAAATATAAATCGAGGCATATTCATACTGCTTTTGTTTTGAATTTATTTATTTTTATTTATAATATATTTACAGTTTATCTTACTGAATAGAATAGTCTAAAAACCGATTTTTTGCAGACAACTTTTCATATTAGTTTTGGTGCTAAATAGTCTTTTAACTTCTTTCTGATCCTGCCTTAAAGATTATGCATCTATAGTTGCATTATAGAGATATTTTAAAGTTTATAAAGAACATCATAAAATTCGACAGGAGATACCCAAATACTGCTTCTTTCTATCTCTTTTTAACATCACCGCAACCCGAATACACTTCTACTGTTACACGATTCAACTTTCACGTCCTACACAGTTTGACAATGCCAAAACGGTTTGAATGGAACAAGTAATTGTGCCCGTGTGTGGTAGTGCACCATAACACACGTATCTTTTTGGAACGATATTGTTTATGAATGATTACAAATGAGTAGTTAATTAACTGAGTGAAATTAAATAGATTTATTCATCGGATGACAATATAATTTAATTTGATTATGCATACTTTACTAATATATAACGCTGAAAAGTTTATTTGGTCGTATGTACTAACTTCTATAACTACGGACCAGGATTTTAAATTTGTTAATTATAGCTACATTTTTGAGGAGTGATACGGGCTTATTAAATTTAAGCTAAAGATTTCATAACATTTTTCTTTTCCGATTTTATTTTCCAATATATAACTTTAGTTCTACACCAAAAAAGAGCACTTAAGGATCTCCGCCCCTCGAAACTGGACAGCAAACTAAATCACCGAACAAAAATGCAAATTCAATCAACAGAGAAAGCTAGAAAAATTCAAGACACGTTTACTTTCAATGGAACAGCGTGATTAATAGTGCCTCGGGGCTTTATATTCATGAAAAAAAATGCTATTGTATTCCGGCGAATCATTAAAATCTTTTTTGATGCAGAGAGAATAGAGAAATTTTAAAAGGCCACAGTGAAATAGGGCAGCGGGTCAATTACACACGGTGTCCGAGCTGCGTCTTGGCATAGCGCTGAGCAGTGCAATGTCGCATAGCTGTAACTAGCTGGCTCAATGTGGGAGTTATATGGGGATTGGATTACCTCCTGTGATCTTCGAAAGAGGATACAGTTAGTTAACGGAACATCATCCTGACATCATCGTCGTCACGTACCTAAATTGTTGGTTTAAGATTTCTAACCAACTCAACAAAATTGCCTCATAATTTAATATAATATATCTATGAAACTAGGTAGGTTGTTTTGGGAGTTAATCTTTTAAAGAGGATACTGAATGTCAACAGAAAAACTTCTAATCCATCATTGTCACGTAAATTCTTGGTTTAGGGTACAGACGACCTTACCAAATTCAATTTTAACAAAGTAAACAAATATCCAAATCAACTTTTAACCTATAAGACGTGTTTATACAAGAATTTCGTATACACAAATCTCGTTATATTGAGGAAAAAACCTCGAACGGTTTGCAGTTTTCAAAACGATTTCGCCTTGAACTTTAAATTATGAAAGGATAGTTTTGTAGAGGTGTCATCGTGAAGGGTGTGAGTTAGGGACAATAGCTGCGGAGACACGATGCTTCTGAACAATTCCGTGATGCTTTGGGGAAATTTCTGCATCGGATAGCTTATAAGCCACTCTTTCAGTGGCACGTTTAAGCGATCGATACTTAATAATGCTCAGCCATAATCCCATTGTTTGCTACGCTCATTTTTCAAGTGTTTTCATGCAGAACTTCACTGGATATTGAGTGGTGCAGTCTGCAGCTGTTCAATATTTCTTTAACTCTTTTATTTTGGTCTTCTTTGTATATGAACTAATCTAAAATAGTATCTTTGTTAATAGTAAAAAAATTAAGTCATTTGGACTGGTCTATTTCAATAACATCAGTTCTTTTTTGTTTAGTGCAATAATGATATGGTTAAAACTATTTATTAGACCTTTTCTAAAAACTAAGAATACATATTTAGCTTGTACACACAGTAGTCAAAAGGGTAACATAAGTGAACTAATTCTTAATCTCATAACGGTAACAAATGCAACTGCAGTTTGAATTATGAACTATGAACTGCGAACGGTTAAAAATTGGGTTAAACGAATGCAACCCAATTTTTGAATGGCTCGGTCAGGAAATGGAGCCGGATGGGGTGATTAATATCACTTGTCACTGCTCTTTGTTCAGCCAATGTTAGTTGAATAACTATTGCATTTCGCCATGACACTTTTAATTCTATTTTTCACTAGCTATGTGCTTGCTACCGACAATTATAGTAATCATAACATCGGTCTGTCATCACGGACAGAATATTGTTGCTTTTAATCCTGATATTGACAGATTGATAAGTATATAAATAAAAATAAAATGTTTTATTAGTTACACAAAAAAAATATAAATCAACAGGCAATAAATAGACATTGGACCCCACACTAGGCACAGCCTGTCACGTGGGGCCAAATATATTATAAGACCTTTCTATTAAAATATTTAAGACTAGCTGACCCGTGCTAACTTCGTTAAGCATCATGTTAATTATGTATTATCCTTTTTGGATTATTATATAGCCTATGACACTGAGCAATAATGTGGCTTTCTATTGGTGAATTTTTTTTTAAATCGATTCAATAGATCCCGAGATTACCCCTTACAATTTAACAAACACACAAACTTTACTTCTTTATAATATAAGTTTAGATTATTTCGATTTCTGCAAACTCAAAGGATTTTTAAGTATTCTTTTAAGTTTATTTGTTCGTGTATGTGTGTTCAGAACATCTTTGCGGTAGGTAATGAATCACTAGGTCAGACCGAGTATTTTATATGTATGTATACATTGTACACCGTACCTAGATGATGTCATATTTATGAGAATTTAAATTCTCGCAGCTCGCCCGAAGGTGGCACTATTAGCTCATAGATATTACTTAACACTGAGCCATTAATCTTTTGTCCGATTGCTCTAACCTTCTATTTATATGTGTTAATGTGTATGGGTTTAAAACCAATTATAATGGGTATAAACCACAGTTAATGAAAAAGGTTAGTTTTGTTGTGATACTAATATAAAATAATTTTTAACAAAAAATAAAACGACTTCAAACTAAAAAGCAAAAAAATAAATTTGCTTCCCACAAAGTAATACGCATTTTCATTTAGTATATAGAAATGATTTAATAGTTATTTCATAATTTTGAAGTCGGTACCAAGTAAATGCTACAACAATCTATACAGTATCGATTTAACCAAACTAACAGTTATTGTTTTACTTGTCACCGACTTCTAAATTATACCTGTAGCCTTAAATCATACACCTACGATCTTAAACTGCTTGAGAACCTTTCTCTTAGTTCAAGGAATATTCTAAAGAAACAATTATCGAAATCGGTAATGCCGATTATCGAGTTATACCTACACTTTTTGGATCTTCATTTTATATCATAGCTAATTTGTTTTTATTATATTTATTATATACGTCACTATCATATAAGCTAAAATTAAGAATCCGTCTTACATCTCTTATTATCTCTTATCTTTTACTCCGTATTTTAATATTATTCCCATACTAATACACTCTTTTTTATTTTAAACCTATTGCGTAAACTGTTTTAAAATCACATCTCATTCTCTTTCAAGAATCTCCGAGCTCTCGAAAAGACCTTTCAAAATAAGTCCAAAGAGACATTCCATTTATCCATTCGTCCGCATTAGAGTGACAAGTGTTTAGTGATAAAAAAACTGTTTAGTGCGCGCTCGTCACCTGGCTCGCGAACGATTGTGAAACTGCGCCGACCTTGACACACCTCGCTTAACAAATATTTCAATGATGTAAGAGCCGTACATCATACTTCGTGTTATGACAACTGCCCGTTACTTTATAAAAACACTAGCTCAATGGCACTAGTTTTAATCGCTTCGTTTTTGTTTCCACGTGAATACTGGTAGAAGAAGTATAGTATGCGTTAAAAAAGGGTTTAAACTAACTGTATGGTGACCTTCAACTAAATCCATTGAGCAGTTTTTGCGTGAATGACTGACAAACATCCAAACATTTTTATAAACTTACTCATAGTACAAGTAAACAATTATGATTGATATTAGGATTTTAATTGCCAAGTTATATACACAAGATAAAATATGTATATCATAAATACACTTAAACAGACGAACGATTGTTCTTATTTTTCGTTGTTTGTTGGTTTTTAACACTACTATACACGTTTAGTTTCATTGAGCAATTCGGCCGCAGCGTTTTCCAATTACAGAGCAGTGCGACATTCCGATCAAAGTCAAATTAAAAAAAAAACATCCTTTAATTTTCTGTCACGAAAGCACTACTTAGTACTTTTGAAAGCGCTCGATATATGAATAAAGAAAGATTTAGTTGAAACATTCAACGTTAAGCATTATGCCGCATAATGCGCTCTAGTGCTGTAATTGTAAAACGCCGCCTACAAGCATTAACATACACCACTAGACCTAGAAACGGTATTTGCTAGAACACGCTTCTACCAAACCCACGGCATTACGTAACGCTAACCTACAGCACTAATGAGCAACTTACACATCGACTCGTTAAACTAAAACGAACGCAAAACGGGAATTATTTGTGAGAAACATTTGCGATTGCTTCAAGTGGTTTTGAGCGAGCGGTTATCGGAACAAGTTATACGCTGTTTATATGTGTTTTGCGATGGGGGGATGTTTTTGTTTGTGATTTTTATATGTGAGAAAACGAGCTGGACGTACTCCTGATGTTAAGACAAACGTCAGCCTATAAACAGTGCAGTGCTACCCGGAACTTTGCTAAAGCTAAACTCCGGACAGAGGTGCGCTACACCGACGCTCCTCACTTTGATTTTCCTTTGAGTATTCTATTACCGATTTTCTGCTTGAGCAACTGCTTTTCAAGCTTTGGAATATGCCTGTTACCTTTTACCCGCTTCACTCGCATTGAATTATTGAAAATTAAAAAAAACATCGGGAACAACAACTAGCCTATGTACATTTTCATTTCTCCAGGACTATGTATAACATTTTATTCTTGCAATTCCAGTAGTTTTTGCATGAGAGCCTTACAAAGATTCCTATTTTCACATCTTAATATATATAAATCTCGTGTCGCAATGTTTGTCCTCAATGGACTCCTAAACCACTTAACCGATTATAATAAAATTCGCACACTATATGCAGTTTGATCCAACTTGAGAGATAGCTGACATCCCGGTATCAAGCCGGGGACGGGAACTACGCGGGTGAAACCGCGGGACACAGCTAGTTATATAATTAGTAAGAATTCTTTGAAGAAGAAATTCTTCATACAAGTTTGATGAAGTTTTAAGTTCCTATTGTAACCGTCAGAACGTCTCATGAAAACGAGAGTGCAGAAAATTGCCGGAGCTTTATCTAATCACGGCTCATTCATCTTTTATACGAGTACAATCGACAATATCCGCGCGTCAAAAATGAAAGGAATGTAATCTGTCAAATTGAAGTTTGGCGAATTGGTTCTTGTTCACACTTTAGGATCTACGTCTCTTCAGCAGAACTCATGCTGTTAACAAAGAGCCATTTAACTTTAGAAAATACAGCCCAATAAAGTCCTGCAGATAAGGGCAATCTGTTTTTGGAAATTGGGCATCCTTTTAATAAATAACGTCTTGGAGCTATATATTCTCAAAGAGATTAAATTAGTCAATATGGGCCTGTTAAAACTATCATACTCTACGCTGCACGAATTCTGCTTAAGGGTTAATTATTATCAATGCCAAAACTGGTTGCCAAAACAACCAAATAAAGGTATTCAAAAACTGACTACTTCAGTAAAAAGTACCTACTTCCTACCTTTAAAAAATCCTTCAACTCCTATCTAGTTTAACATGTAAAGAGTTTCAAAGAGGAGTAATCAGTCGAATTGTAATTTGGCGGATTAGATGAGAGTTGAGAGTCGTGATACGCGAAGCATGCATCGACCCAGTTGCGTCAGGATTGCGGGCCAAAGCCGCCCTTTGTTTGAGCCCTACTTAGCTCATAAAGAGGAGGCCTTGAGACCTAGCGCGGGCTTTGTGCGGCACACGAGTGAAAAACACTTTCAGCGAAATTCACAATATGCTATCGCTTTCTCGAATCAGCGATAATGTGTTCTCTTCATATTGAAGTTCAGCGCCATTATGCTAAAGTGGCTCCATTTTAGCTAAACTTTTAAATACAGTAGTGTTTCTTATGCTTGAAAATTTTAAGCTTCGAGAAATCATTACATATGAGTTTACTATAATTCAATTATTACAGGTCATGGCGGAAATATTTGTATAATTGAATTTAATTTAAAAATATTAGAGAGATATTCACTACTCTGACACCCGCTTGGCTAACTGGTATCACAACTGCTTCCTGCGTGAATGTTCGTGGATTCGGTTCCCACACTGGATATTTATATTTCTATGGGTAAGTACAACAGTAAATACAAACGTATATATGTATTTACTTATTTTTTCCGTTATCTAAGTGCCAAACCACAAGCTCTGCTTAGCGCGAAACTAGATGACGCTGCGTTAAAAGTTTTCAGAAGTATAATTACTATGAAAGCTAAATTAACTCCGCTACATATGCCTTTAAACCGAGTAATATCCAATACCACGTTCAATACGCGCTCCGTAAAATCTATAGGTATCATCACAAGAATCTGATATTGCACCGATGCATTTTATTCGCTCGGCTTGCTCGGCGGATATTGGCGTTTGATTTCAATCTGTCACTGCGATCACACCGGGTGGATGTCTCGCGTCTCCTTTCAGATATCGAAACACTTTATTACTATCTTCACTGCCGATGGTGACTTTAAATTTTATCTTTCAATCGTCTTTTTTTAAGGGCATATGTATGGTTCGAAATTGGATTTATATTTGGATAGACTAGTATTATATAAAGATCTGGTAGTTTGATTAAATTAAAGAGGCTCTAAAGACATTGGACAGATTATAAAATTCGGAATTTCGTATGTTTTCTAATTCTCCTATATCTCGATTAAAACAATGTTAAGTTTTAATAAATTATCCTCTAAAGATAGAAAAAATAACATTTTAAATTCGAGATATACATATTATATAACATTAAATATAACATTACGCCAGTAATCATTGTAGCACGTTTTAATTTGTTTTCTTCACATTCCAATTTTTTTGTAATAAATAAATAATATCGTATTCGTTCTGAGAAGATTAAAAGCCGATTTTGAGAGTGTAAAGCTGATTTACATGTTCCAATAAATATTATCCACTGCAAATAACAATTTCGGGTATCCGTAAGGCCCATTTAATTTGAAGCTCAACATACGATTGATTGCCTACTGAATATTTGATGAATAATACTCTATTTCACAGTTCGATGTAACCTTATCAATTTCATTCAATATACAGACTTGGTTTTACCCAACTCTAGCCCGATCATCTAAACTAACGTTTAGTTTCAAATTAATTCAATATCATATTACTTTACCAAATTTAATTAATATAAAACACTGACCTGGATAGAAGTCGTGTGACTTGGACATCTTGACCCTCGCTCCGGTGTCCTTCTGCAGCTGGGCGATGGTCTCGCCGCCCTTGCCGATGATGGCGCCCGCCACCATGGATGGCACCAGCACCTTGAAGTGGTAGGTCGGCTCCACAGCTGGCGAACAAACCACAGTTAGACGTGGCCTTTACTCGGAATTACTGTGTTATCAAGCCAAGCGGTGATCGAATTTTGATGATGCCACGTGCGGGTAGCTCGCGAAATACATCGAAGTCTTAACTTTAATTTAAATAATTAGCCAGCTTATAATTTTGGCCTGAGAATACAATACGATAGTATTTCACGTACCACCCTTAAAATGAATGCCAATAGTACAGTCGGTGAGCTTGAAGACACAGTAGTTCCATGAAATGATAGAAATAATGTTTGCGATATTCAAAAACTTTACAGTGAAATAGAAGCTAATAATAAGTTGATCGAGAAATTTAATATTCATGTAAGTGAAGCGCTGGTTATGTTTGTACCACACTTAGGCGCTGATGTAATCCACGGTGCTATGGTAGAATCAATTGAATTTTTAAAATTTCAGAAATGATTTGATAAACTGTTAATTTTAGAGTAAGCTAGTGATAATAGTTGACTAGAAGATTGTGTACATCCCAATTCCGCCATTAAAGTGGGATGTGATCGAATCTATTGGTTTAGGTCAGTCTACGACAATACAGTCCTACCACGTTTGAACACCGAAAGACGAACTAGATGACGATGCATATAAACATATTATATATCATGCACAGTCTGTACAAGTAGCTAGTTCTACACACCAACAGCTAGACGATACAGATGATTTATGGGTACTATTGACGTGAATCGAGAACTAAGCAGATACAAGTAACACGTGAACAATACGACGCAGAACAATAAACAGCCTTGGGAATAATAGCAAGTAAAAGCCTTGATTGCAAAAAGGGTATCGAAAAATTCGCGATGAAATTGAAAGGATTCCGGTCAACTTTTACACATTTGACCTATTAATTTATCGAACTCTATAGATAGAAAATCATATGATATAAAATGAATTTTCTTGAGCGTTTCCAAATGCACCAAGTATGTTAAACGTTGCTGTCTCACAAACACACATTTTAATATGAAGTATTGTTTTCTGAATAATTTTAATAATGTTAAAAAGGACAATGATGACAATGGATCTTAACAAATACTATCTGGAAGGTAGACCCTTACATTTTAAAAAGAAAAATACGAAAGTAATCACATTCTCAAATCTGAATAGAACCTCCTATAACCTCATACAAGCAAACAACTGATATAAAAACAATATGAAGTAATTGGATGTGCTTTTTGAATATAAATGGATTCATACGAGTCTGTTTACGCAAAGCTTCGTCTCCGGGTTATCTCCGTAGCAGCGTTCGTTTAAGTTTACCATTCTCCATACAGAAGCTACATAAATTTGCGCAATCAGAAAGAGAATTTTGGATTCCGTTGTTACATAACATTATTTTGCCCGCCATGAACAATCGTAATGCTTGACAGCTCGCGAGTGGGTTGCCGACCTTTAAAATCCGTAGTTAGATTACTTTAAATACTTTCTCTAATTTTAATCTACAGATAAAAAGAAATCTTACAATGTTTAATCTTGAGCATTTCCTTGGATGCGATTTATTGTTTGAACTTGAATACTTAGGCTTTAAATAAAAGGTCAAGTGTAAGCCTTGTTAATATAAGTACCTACTGGATACGTATCGTACTTATTAAGCCACTAGTATCTTTAACAACAATATCTTTCTTTCCATCACTTCTTCATCATCTTTCCTTGTCTGTGGTTTTTCTTATCGACTTGGATCAGCCATAACCTAAATAACCGATATCAAATATGGAGTCTTGATAAATGTCTGCCTACTGACAGTTTTATATATTACCCGCTTGTCAGCGAGACTATTTCCTATAACCGATACTGATCTTGTATACCATTTATTTTACTACCTACTAGCGTTGCTTCTTTTGCCTTTACTCTAACCCAACTACTAAGCGATGTACCAGAATGAATCTGACTATAATAAAACCAAAAAAAAATACGTTCAAAAATCCGACGAATTATTCCAATCAACGAATAAATACATATTAGCAATACATTTAAATGATTTCTCTTTTAACTAACTATAGCTTTGTTTTCATAAAAAAGGCTCTAAAAGGTATCACTGCACTGTCTTTGTTCCAAACTTACGCTTTATATCAAAAGCATTACAAAACAATATAGTCAATAGTTTTACCCCTACAAACCTTCCTTACATATAGACGTTGAATTTTTCGCATACATATTACTTTTCCAGGCAATCCGTAAAACCTTTAGACCATAACATTGTATCACTACAAAGCTACAATGTCATATTATGTATACATATCGATACGTAGGCACACATTTCTATCTATTCGCTCCCCTTCCTCGTTAAACATCTCAATATAAAAGCTATTGACCCAATAATGAGTAATTTAACGTAACAACGGCCGCCTACACATCGGTGGCGGCCCACCGCCTGCCCTCAATACAGTGCACCTGCTCACGCAATACGCGATAATTGGGATACATATCATTTGGACTATATTTAATATTAACGTTTCGACATTAAACATCATCCTCGATATTTCTGAACATGTCTTATCGTGTTGTACCGAAAATCGTATTATAATATGACTAGACTAAAATTTCTAACTCAATGTCTTTGTTATTTATAAACCTACTAGCTGTGTCCCGCGGTTTTACCCGCGTAGTTCCCGTTCCCGGGGCAATACCGTAAGTAAGCTATCCCATCTTTTAAGTTGGATCAAACTGCACATGGTGTGCGAATTTTAAGTGGTTCAGGAGTCTATTGAGGACAAACAATGTGACACGAGATTTATAGATATATATTAAGGTATGACCGTTGTCTGTATGACTATAATATGTTGTCTATATGAGTATTTCCTACAAAACCAACTTTTAAACTCCACCCTCCACTGCGTATCGCCGTTGAATGTTCTTTCTTTAGCAGGAAATTGCAAGTTCCTGTGGGAGCCATTTTTCTCGTATCTAAAGAGCCTCACTCACTGCGGCTTTGTTATTTTTGCTG
>JADANM010005263.1:386454-411959 GCA_026213755.1 Eurema hecabe | reverse complement strand
TTTCGCCCATCACGTGGAAAAACATATTTACAAATAGTCAAAGCTATACGAATGTAAGATAAATATAGATGATAAACGATCTAATATTTAGGGCGAATTGATCGCGGCCTGAAGCTGCAATGTCAATGACCTTTTGAACTGTGGAATAACTTATGTCATTTTTCTTTATGTTTTTACTTTTTCATGGCACTTCATTTTATATACTCTTCTAAAATGTCCTACAAACTGGTAGATCTTTAATTACAATATCTATATAGGTTTAATTAGAAAATGGGTTAAATTATTAATTAACAGAACATTTTAATTATCCCCATGAGTATAACTAGCCGAGATTAAATGAATATTCAAGAAATGTTAATAGCAAAGATTCCGGCGAAAACGAGTTTCGTTCAAACACAAATATTAGCTTTACTTGATATAATTTATAGCCTTGCCTAAAGGACACAAGTCAAACTTCGATTCTTCTTTGAGTCAAACTTCAAATAATCTTGTAACAATTTGTAGGAATTCACTATATTTTTTAATTCTTACTTCCTAACATAGAGTTTCTTTCTAGAAGTGTTTAGTGTGTATATTATAGTTTTCGTCGTATAGAGCTATGAAGTACCCGCATACCCGTTATCAGACATTGTAGCCACTTTTATGTCAGTGGGAAATCCTCTTATTCCTATAGATACCACGATCTCCTTGGGGGAGACACTCAATAACTAAATACTAAGACCCAAAGGCATCAATCTGTTCAATCAACAAACCATCGATTCATGTCAATATGAAAGTATAAATTAATTATTATATTATCTACACTAATAATCTATAATATAAAGATGAATCACCAAATGTGTTGGTAAGCACATAGCTTTAACGCCTGAACCGATTTACATGAAACTTTTTTTTAGAATATTCCTGGATGTTCGAGGATGGCTCTTAAGCAAAAAATAAATAGTAGGTGCAGGTTATAAGGTTACAGTTAGGATAGGTACAGCGTTAACGAAGTCGCGTCGGGCCAGCTAGTAATATCTATTACTAATATATAAAGCTGAAGAGTTTGTTTGTTTGTTTGTTTGAACGCGCTAATCTCAGGATCTACTGGTTCGAATTGAAAAATTCTTTTTTTATTGAATTGACCATTTATCGACGAAGGCTTTAGGCTACATTACATCACGCTGCGACTAATAGGAGCGAAGATATAATGGAAAATATGGAAAAAACGGGGAAATTTTTTTCATCTTTGAGGGCTTCCTTTGCGTGCGCTGCGAAAACGGTTCAAGATACAAAAATAATATGTATGAAAGAATTATTCCTCTTTAAATAATCTAAAAAAAGATCGGCGACAGTATATGTCTATCTTCTAAGATTGACTCACTATAACATAATAATAGAAATAGATCTATAGTTTCTAATAATTCATTAGAAACCTTCATCATCACTGAGTAACATAGCCTATATTAAGTACTACTTCTACCCACGAGAAGCCTGACAGACTGACCTACAAAAATCAGCCATCAAACTCAAGTTTCACGTTATATAATGTGTAATTGCCAAGTGCTGTTGGATAGTTCGTAACAACCCAGAAAACTTAGCAGAAGAATCTTCCAACTTTATACTTGTTCAATTGTCAAACGTACTGGTTTATCGATCTTCTTTCAGACTCTTGTAGGGATGAGTGTATTTGATCTATCACTACGAGTATAGTACGCGTCATTTATGTTTAGCGCTGGACGAGAATAGCTGCGCATCGGTAGAATCGCGCTTGTAATTGACGTATTGGTGCGAGAAAGACAACACGACTGGGACAACCAATCAACGCTCGCGCACCCGACGATCACGCGCCCCGCGCGCCCCGCCTTTACCTCGATACGATTTTGATTTCTGCGCAGGTTTCGTTCAGCGCTAAAGATTCGTGACGCGTACTATACACAGTATAAAAGAAAGTCGCTTTCTCTATAACTATATCCCTATTAATGCTTGAATCTTTAAAACTACGCAACCGATTCTCATGCGGTTTACAGAAATAATACACCATGTAAGATACAGGGTACAACGGGAAAAAATTGGCGGTCGAAATCTAATTACAATTATTGATAATTTATTTCCAATAAATAACCCGCCAGCTCATATGCTCAGCCCAATGACCATATAAAAAGCCGACAAACGTATCTGATCGCTAACTAGAATTTAACAATTTTAAGTTTAGCATACCCTTCGTTTTGGGGACATCTTGTAAGGAGTACCGAGTGGACCTCGGAGGGTAAGACTATTATGTTGGACTCGCACAAGAATGCTGTTGTACTGACTAAACCCACCGGGTTTCCTACACGTATACTTACGTCCACGAGATAACATAATAGACTATACCTACTAACCTTCTGGGCGACTACGCACCCCAAAGGAATTTAACAAAACAAGCACCTTACAAAGACAGGAGATTGTTGATTTTGGTCGCCAATGAAATATTTACCGTCTCCCGAGCCGGGACGTCTGCTATCAAACACAATAACGAACTTTGCGCTTAATTAACTGTTATCTAATTTTAAGGAGGCTCGGCTTGTTAATTTAAAATTTGCTCCGGCTTTTCATAGTCGCGCGTATTTACCGCCCTGTTATTTTACGGGATATTTTAAACACCCTAATTGTTGAGAATTAAATTTAGCGTTGAATTTCTGGAAAGTTAATAATAGGTATATAAGGGGTAGAGATTGTATATTTTCTTTTAAACTGATATCAGATATGTATGGCCGTTGAGGTCGAAAATTGTTTTTCTAATAGAAAACCACATTTAAAAGATTCTACAAATAAGATAGACTTAACCTGAAAAATAGTAAGAGAACAGATTCAGTTTTTAGCACACGACTTGATTCATTATACCTCCTTGAAGGGAAAAAGTAAACAAATTGTTTTAACGCGAATAAAGCCACAATTTGCCTTAGTAATATACTCGTACATCAGAATCAAACCAATGAAGTCATCAGACGCAGTTACTGACACTCGCCTCTCGATATTGACGGCTTTACCTTCAACATATGCGTTTTAATTCTTAGTCATCGATGAATCATTAACACATCACTGTTTGTATCTATTTTTAAAAGCATTTATTCTCTACGAGACTAGTTTTGGATATATCTTCTCTATTAAGGCTAAAATATTTAAGAGTCCTAAGGTGTAATTTGAAAGACGTCTAACACAATAATAAACAAGATATTTTATTCAATCGAATTGCATTAGTGCAAAGATGAGTCAATAAGACACACAAAAACATATGTAATTACATGTCCAATATGTTAAATACTATCAAACCTGTTTACGATATCGCTAAAGCGGTCCAATTATTTGGACACAACAACATTATACAGATAATGGCTTTCAAATATTCCTATCTAAAGTCAAGAATCATTATGCTGCGATTCAAAGCTGACCTACATTTTATATTCGATGTTAGAGTTTGGCAAAAATGTGGAGATGACGTTGGCCAAACAGGGAGCGGTGACGTCATCATAACCGAGTTCGCTACGGTAGAGAATTAAAATTGGTCTACGTTTGGATAGTTATCGTATAAACAATAATAATAAATGTATATTATGTGTTATTCTAAAAAATAAAAATTTTTTTTTTGGTTTTCAACTTTAGTTAGTCAATACGTTTTTAAAACCACAATCTTGCATCGGACTTTTTTTTGTCTACTTCCAATAACTCAATAGCTGATTACACCGTATTGCGGTCTAGTCGAGTCGAGAACCGTTCACTTCTTTAATTTGATTTTAATGTTTATGATACATCGATATTGATACATCGATAGTGTTTTCTATTCTTATTCTTAAAAAAAGACCAATAACTCATTCGTGAGAGATAAAGATGACTTCGACTCATGATCATTGTTTTCAAGCATAAGTTACACCTTCGCACGTCTCCTGCTCGTCTGCCCGCTTTTCTCCGTCCTTCCGGACTTCCGACTTTATGGAGCTAGACCAGTCTATCGCAGGTAATACCAAACTACGTAGCAGTACACGAATCTTGCCACGTGTAGACGCTGGCACACGCCCCGACGTTATCAATACTGTGCCTTTTCATTAGTTTGTTGGCAGGCGCGGTGCTGTGGCTGCCAGCGAGCGCTGCAATGCGACACTACCTGCCAGATGCCGATTAATATCCAACGTACACGTGGGACCACGTAGAGATAGGCAGGTTCTTGTAATGGACTGAGATATTATAAGAACCTTCTTCTTTATATTTTCAATAGAGATGTAGGATTTCTGTTCAGGATTGGAAATAAAATTCTATAGATAAGAAGATTAAGTTCTTCTTGAAGATTTAGATTTTATAGCAGAGAAAATGTGGTTCTTTTTCTTTGATAGACTCCATATAACGAAGCGTGAAAGAAGACATATTTATACTTATTTTAAACTGACAAACACGTACCAATAAATTAATTTAGACCACCGAATTACCTCTCAGTTTAAATCGTTTGCAAAAAATGCAATACTCGTGTATATACGTTCATTTCCACCGTTTGATTCACCATTCACGGTCACAGAAGTGGGTCTTATGTGACCTATTTTGCTCCGTAAGAGCACGTGGAAACTGGCACAGAGTGAATGGTTTTTAATTGCGAGCCTTCGTTTAACTGTTTTGGGATTTGGGAGCCGACGGTGCTGGAGTGCACTCCGTGGACGTATTTATAAGGCTTATCATTGCTTGGGAAATTTAATTTTTGCACGAGGATTTTGTGTACGTTTATACTTCTTTTTATTAAAATAGAATCATACATTACCCCAACTAGGTAATCATTATTTAGGCTTAATAATTTGACTGTTAAAGTTTACTTAATGAAGAGGAGAACTCATGCTCAATTTCGCCATCCATCGACCATAGACGAATTCTTTTAAATACCCTCAATTCCAAACAATCTATACTAATATATAAAGCTGAAGAGTTTATTTGTTAGTTTGTTTGTTTGATCGCGCTAATCTTAGAAACTACTGTAACGAAAATGTGGAAAAAGCGGAGAAAATTATTCATCTTTGAGGGCTTCCTTTGCGTGCGCTGCGAAAACGGTTCAAGATACAAAAAAATATACAATTATTCCTCTTTAAAGGATCTAAAGAAAGTATATGTCTATCTTCTAAGATAGACTCACTATAACATAATGATAGAAATAGATCCGACGGGGACGAAGTCGCGAGCAACAGCTAGTTATTAATAAGGTCTTAACCTACTATACGTGATAAAAGAGGCTAGGAATCCAAACAGAGCTCAAAACTAGCTATAAAGACCTTTGCAAAACCAATGTATCTAGACGCCGGGTGCTCACAAAGGACCCTTTGTCTGTCTGTGCGTCGTTTGCTCTCTTTGCTGCTATTGTCGCTATTCATATCGAGTCTGCTTCGTTTTTGTGTTCTGTGATTTAATACGAGATGTGTTGGATTCATTTTCCCTGTTGCTTGCTGTGAGACGTGGAAATTGAAAATGCCGTTAGATTGAAATTTGAAATAGCATTATCATTTTGCTTTTGTGCGTATTTATAAGTATTGGCTTGTAAACACAATGTCATCTAACATTTTTTTTTATAATAAACTAGCCGTCCAAATGCGACTTCGTTCACGCTGTAGGTACTAATCCTACCCGAAACCTTACCCTATGTCTATCATTTTTTTTGCTAAAGAACTATACTCGTACATCCACGATTGTTCAAAAAAAAAGAATTATCGATGTTATCGAGTGGTGCACTTACCAACGCGTTTCGCGATTCATTTTTTATATACCTACATATAAGATAAGCAGCCATTTGGACACGATCATGCCTAATCGGTATAATACACTGATAATTTTTAATATCCAAGCTGTTTGATATTAGCGTAGGTCCCAAAAACAAACCTTTCAACAACTGCTTTCTATTCTATTTACTCTATTTAAATATTTAAAAAAAAATTCTTTTCATACTAAAACTATTTCAAAATACGGTTACCTAGAAATATTCCACGTTCGAGTGCGGTGAAGGACAGGCCGGGACGCGGGCATTAATATGTATGTTTGGAATAAAAGTTGCCAGTAAAAATTTTCCATAACCGCGTGCACAAACACCCGCAATGTAGGGATTGTTGTAAATGTAGGGAAAAGTTTTAAACTGACGGATTAATATAAGAGTTAAGACTGATTTCAAATAAACTATCTATAATAAAGCTGAATAGTTTGTTTGTTTGTTTGAACGCGCTAATCGCAGGAACAACTGGTTCGAATTGAAAAATTCTTATTTTATTGAATAGACCATTTATTGGGGAAGGCTTTAGGCTACATAACATCTCGCTGCGACTAATAAGAGCGAAGAAATAATGGAAATCGACGGAGACGTAGTTGCGAGCAACAGCTAGTAATGTATATAATACTAGCTATTGCCCGCGACTCCGTTCGCGTGGACTTTCATATAAACTGTGACCCTCCCTTTCCTCCCTTGTAATCCTCAAGAATTGTAGCCTATGTGTTATTCTGATGTATAAGCTATATTGTGGTAAAGTTTCATTCAAATCCATTCAGTAGTTTTTACGTGAAAGAGTAACAAACATCCATACATACAAACTTTCGCCTTTATAATAGTAATAGGATGAAAATTAATTACTGCTTGTCGCATTAAAAACTTAAAATTAACCTTTTTCATTTATAAATATTACATTAGTCGAGTTTTTGTTTATATTTTACAAATGTATGCTCTTTTTTTAAAAAGGGCGACTATCAAGTTTCTTGCCGGTTCTTTTCTGTAGAAACTGCCTTGCGAACCGGTGGTAAATGTCTTGTAATACCATGACGATTCAAAAGTGTTACTTTATGTAGCTTAATTGAATAAAGATACTTTTGACTTTGACTTTGACATTGATTGGATGGGCCGATTTGGATAATTTCAACTGAAAGCTCAATTTTTAACCTCCATTAAGTAAGAAAATATTTTATCTTTTTTGCCTTGAAACACATTTATGCCTTATTAATTAGTTAATATTTTACAAGACAAGAATTTAACGTGCCATAATATATTTTTTAAAATTTTATAGCACATGTTATCCGGTCAATTATTACCAACGTTTTAACACCCACTTAATTACAATCGATTTACTACTTTATTAGCTAGAATACAACATAAAAAATAGACTGCAACAATCTATCTATATTTTACCGGGGGTAGGTCTCTTTCGCAGGAGACCGACTGGGTGGGTACCCCCACAGTGCCAGACATTCTACCGCCTGAACAGTAATATGCAAATATCACTGTGCTCCGGTCTGAAGGGCACTGTAGCCAGCGAGATTACTGGGCCAATGAGTCTTAACATCTTGTGACTCAAAGTGGGGAGCGTCGGTGTAGTGCACCTCTGTCCGGAGTAGCTTTAGCAAAGTTCCGGGTAGCACTACATTGGTTATGGGCTGGCGTTTCTCTTAACATCAGGAGTACGTCCAGCTCGTCTCCCTACTTCATCGCATAAAAAAAAAAAAAAATTGATGTATAATCCAAAAGGTGCGCGCGTGTGTGTGTGTGTGTTAAATGAATTTATGCATGTATCTATACATATAATAAAAACGTAACGAGTCCCTGTCTGTACATGGAAGATATATGAGAAAATATATTATGGGAGACCTTTATTAACGCAATAGAACCCAAAACGATGATTTCTTGAATTTTTGTCTGTTTGTCTGTTTGTTTGTGCACGCTAATCTCAGTAATGGCTTATCCTAACTAGATGAGCTTTTCAATGATATATTGTGGTAAGCTTCACTTAACATAAATAAAAAAGTTATGGCAATTTAAAGAATCACGTTGAACTTGCTGAACTGTTGGTGCGTGTTAGGCATTTTCAAAAATGCTGCCTAACGTCACTTTTCTATAATGTTATATATAAATCTGTAGGTACTGTGTGTGTGTGTGTGTGTGTACATATGTGTGCGTGTGTGTGTGTGTGTGCTAGAATCGTCCGATAAGGGGCCAACGTAACAATTACCCATTTTTACGGGTTACGAGCGAGCCGAATCACTGATAAGCGCGCGGCTCAAATTGTTGCTCGTACATTTATAATGAGGGCGATATGCTCTCGCGACCGCGGCGCTTTGATAACGGACTAGGGGGTGTCAAAGTTTGTACTTTTTAACCGACTTCAAAAAAGGAGGTGGTTCTCAATTCGTCTGTATGTATAATTTTTTTTTTAATATCTTTTAACGACTTATAGGTCGATGACAATTTTGCACTCTATTTCACTACATATTATGGAACAAAGTCGCTTTCTTTGTTCATATATCCCTATGTATGCTTAAATGTTTAAAACAAGCTGCTGCCCGCGACCCCCGCCCCCCCCCCCCCTTTAAGCTTTTTTTTCCAGTTAAAAAGTAGCCCATGCTCTTTCTCAGGCTCTAGACCATCTGTGTACCAAATTTCGTTCTAATCGGTTAAGTAGTTTTAGCGTGATGGTAAGACATACAGACAGACAGACAGACAGAGTTAGTTTCGCATTTATAATATTAAGTAGGTATGGAAGTATGGTTACGCAACCGATTCTCATATGTTTTTTTTAATAGTCAAGAGTATTTCGCGAGAAAAGTTTAAGTGTTTAATGCATACATAAATACGGGTTGAGCGCGGGGCTAATCGGACCGCATTGCAGATCGCACTACAGCTGTGTGGAATTGAAGTTGGATGAAATTTGTATTTTATTAGGATTTAGTAGACGATATTCGTTATCTTTATAAATTATACTTTACGGATTATATAAATAAGACTTTGTTATTTTTAGTACAGCATTATAATTTTCATTCAAAAATTTAATAAAAAAAACTAAGCATTTCATCATTTCAGATAGAAATATAACAAATGCGCAATCCTTTTTTATCACTATCAATGGTTTATTTTTAAATATTGCAAGAATTTCCAAAATTGATCAGGCTATAAACTCTTTACAAAATAAAAACAAATTTATCTAAAGTAAAACACGAATGGAAAGGTGGTTTAAACTTGACAATAACGCTAAAGTGCCCATCACAGCTACGCAGCCAAAACCACGGTACGCAGCTAACCTACAACAACGGCTATTCCCCAAACTATCCAAGAACAAAGTTACCCGTACATTTGCAATTCACTCCACACTGTAATTCAGCGAGGCACAACTCCCGCCGCCCCGAGTCGGCCAGCGCGTCTATTTGGACGATCGTCAACTCGACTTTATAAACGGTTTTATTGTTATTAGAAGCTAGAATATACAATTCTATTTTATAGCAGCGTTCCCTAGTTTACGGTACGACGAAATTGTATGTATTTAGTTACTAGATTTTGACTGCAACCTCCTCTGCAACGTTTCAATAGAATTGCCTACTTTAAAAGGAATTAGAATTTTTACATACAGTCTAGGAGGCCCCGTTCTCCTCTTCTTTAAACGCGATTATATACTAGGTCTATCTTTTAAAACATCAAATAACTTTACGAAAATCTGCGTCAAGGATCAATGCGTTTTTTTTTTTGTAATAGGGGGCAAACGAGCAAGCGCGTCACCTAATGAAGTGATCAGCGCCGCCCATGAGCACTAGCGTTGTCACAAGTGTGTTGCCATCCTTTTAAAGAGTTATCATGATGGGGAATTCTATTTAGGTTTTCAGTTTTCGGACTTATGTCTTATCATTTCCTTAATCAATCTTACGCGTCATTTGATGGTAAGCGATCAGCGTCGCCTTTATATTAAAATTAGTAGCTTTAAGCATATAAAAACTTTATTTATAGCCAACTATACCTGATCGACGACCGCTTGGCGCAGTTGTAGCACAACTGCTTTCTGCGCAAAGGGTCGTGGGTTCGATCCCCACACCGGAAACATATATTTGTATTTTTCTGGGGTCTGGGTGTTGCTATGTATTGTATGTATGTAATAACAAAAGAAAAGTATGTGTATGTAATTTATTCCGTAATATCTAGTTGCTATAACACAAGCTTCTGCTTAACTTTGTATTTAAAATGTCCTGAAAATATTTATTAAGCACAAAATACGCAGCCTAAACGTTGTCAAACAAAAACTACTCGATCATTAAGATATTGTACACATATTCTTGGAGGTATCAGAATGAACATGGCTAATTGTTATTTCCGATAATTATAAAGTCGATTCGAGCTCGTAATATATAAAAACTACTCCAGCCTAAAACAGACCTTCCAAATATCAAATACCATTCAGTACCATCACTTATCCAACTCAATGGTCATAAAACTCACTCACTGTCCCAAAAACTTAATAAAAGCGACAAGTTTGTCTGATAGTCGTTATCATAAATCAAATTATAATCACGTTAACGTTTTTTACGTGAAAAACGCCGGCAAAGTGGATAATGTTTCGTTTCCTTGACACAGCGCGCACGCGATACTGTTCAACTATATCTAACTAATACTTTTATATCTACAGAGGAAAGATTTGTTTTTTATGCGTGTATTAAACATATAAATCTTTCTCTTGAATCACTCTATCTGGTAAAAAACGCATGAAAATCAGTTACATAGTTTTTAACATTTAAGCATATACAGGGACAGATAGAAGGAAGCAACCTTGTAATAATTAGTTTATACTCTATGGTATATGTTATCTCGACAATCGTCAGTAACACCTCGCCCTCTGATTACTATTTGCATATTCTCTTCAATATCGTTGCTTGGAAGACATCGCTCTTTAGTTATACTGTCACCAGTTACAAACAGTGCATCAAAGCATTGCGCTATTTACGACTTCCTAATACAATATTGGGCTAAATGGATCTAATAATAATGCTACTTTCAAACAAAAAATATTTTCTCCAAGTCAACATTAAACGCCACGCATTGCTACATTAAAAACATAGTCATATAATTAACACCTGAGGAAGTCTATAACATAAATATTATAACAGGACTCAATCAACGACGGTACTAAACAAATAACTCCACCGAAGATGAGTAAGGAATAACCTCTAACGAAACCACTCAATAAGAAATAAATATGAGAACTATAAGCAATATCCCTATCCTTATCTTTAATAACAATATCCGTAAGATTTTTATTTCGGCGCTCTTTGTTCCCAAAGCCTGAGACCGCTTTGACCAAATGCCGTAGTGTAATAACTTTTAGACAAACGAAAAATCCACCTAAATAGATAAGAAAAGACGGTATTTATCTATAAGGTTACATTCTTAATTAATTTATATTATTATTGGGTTATTAGACCCGAAAACGACGCAAAAATATTATGTCGAATTTCTAAGTAAGTAAATATTGAAGATAATAAAACAATGTTATGGACTTTGCTTAACACTTGTTTTGTTAAACGGATTAATTAAAAAAAATCTATTTAGATTTAAGACGGCGAATATTTCTATTTTACCCCTTCTTCCCCTAATTCACTCGGACTTGTCTAATAAAGTTGAATAAACTTACCTCAGAAAAGAAAGGTAGCTAAGCTAAAAATATCGCCTCCTGAATTTTATCGAACCGACCTATTATTTGTTAATAATCCTTTATAACCCTCCCCCTCCCCCTTTACTCCTACTGCCCAAACATATTCACACTCGTCACTCACTCACACACACGCACAATAGATCCAAGCTGTTCAAACACGGATAGTATTTATTCAGCTTAGCTCACGGCCGGTAGGTCCTATCCAAACACCTCCCCCCCTCTAGAACTAACACTTACAAATGTTAACTTTGCCAACTTAGACTAGCATACTTAAGACACCTTAACGTAGTCTTAATTTTTACCCGACTACGGCAAAGCCAAAGGAGGGTTATGATTTTGACAGGCTATGTATGTATGTATGTATGTATGTTCATCTGTTCCCTCGTAACTTCTAAACCACTAATCAGAATTCGACAAATGACATATCATTAGAAGCGTCTTAATTGTCCGCTGGTTATAGGATATATAGATTTTCACCAAATTCAATGTGGCGCCCTCTAGCGGACAAAATATACAGAGTAAAAAAATAAAGTTAAGCTAGATATGCCGTGTTTGGTATCATTTTAAAGCGCTTCACTTGTACATTTCGAATATATATATATTACTAGCATTTGCTTGTGACTTTACCTGTATTCATGGGGTACTTTTATACTTTTTCAGCGTCGTTTTTTGTCGTAGTTGGGTTTTAGTTTTTTTACTTTATCTTGTTGAATTTTATATCACACGCCTCCTTAGGCGTATTATTATATTATTATACTTTTATAATCAAGAAATGTGAATTCAAATAAATATAATGTTTACGCAAAATAAATCTAAATTATTTAATTCTTGTGTCTTTAATTCCCATAGTGTCTAATAACAAACTTTCTTTCTCTATGTGAAAGTATTTTTTTATCTCACAAATTAAATATCTCTCTATCAAAAGATCTCTTCTAATCTCTCTCTCAGTCTGTTTAATCTCATACACTATATCTCTTCTCTCTGCCATAAAGTCTCTCATAATCTCATAAACTGTCTCTTCACGTCCATCAAAGTCCACGAGGTATTGGATAATCGCTCATCGCGAACACAACTGTCGTATTACGTAACAGAATCGAAAGTGATACGCGAACCGAATATTGATGAGACTTCGGACACTACACGAGGCAAAACACTTGCTCGCACCAATGTATGTGTATGTATTCGACAACTGCTTGGCCCAGTGTTAGATTAACTGTCTTCTGCGCGAAGGGTCGTGGATTAGATTCCCACACCGGGAGAATATATTTGTAATTTAAATATGTTTTTGTTCTGTGGTTTGGATGTTGCTATATATTTTATGTATGTATTTACAAAAGAAAAAATTCTTAGCATGGCGCTGTGTATGTGTATTTTTAATTAGCCTAGCTATCGATGTATCCTTACAAAAACGGTTTGGAAAGACATAAATTATTCAAGCTATTATCATTTAAATTAAACTGACTAAATAATTTGAGTGTTTCGTTTTTTGGATGAGCTTAGCTAGCCGACTTTATAACTAGGCAAACTATGCCTAAATATCTTGATTAGGTAAAAAAATCATCAATTGAAAAATCATTTATTCAGAATTTGGATTTAAAGAATCGTAAAAAGTAAGAAATTATTTCGCTACAAATCACTTGTGAACGATCTTTAACACAAAAACGTGATGATAATGAATTAGTTCCAAAGTCCGAACCCTACGACTGGCAACTACAAAGTATTTGAAACATTCAACATCACAAAGCATTTTGTAACACTATACTAGTGCTAGTCCCCCAAACTATTTCTTTTTATTTATTTATTCTAGAATAATTTAGAATTTAGATGCTTTTGTTGACTGTACAAAGATATTAGAGAATGAATATATATCTTTATTTCAACAATTAAATTAAACCAGCTGATGCGAGTGGCCTTTGGTACAGACACAAAGACAGATAGGACCCAAGCACGAGCCCTGGGCATTATTTGTCGAGCAAGCCAACGCCACAAAGGGATTCCTGTAAAAATGTTGACGCTACATAGTTTGATGTTATTCGAAGCTTGCTGGCGGGCAAATCCTAACTAGACATACTGTTTTGCCTTTGTTTATAATAATTGGATTATTTAGTATCATTTTCATGTTAACAATTTTTATTTTATGTTATGTCTTTATTCTTGGAAGTACTTTTTGCTATAAGATATCTTTTTATATAAAATAGGCAATTTTGGAATGAGTTTTACAATAGTTATGCTTTTATTAACATTTTGCGTAACACGTAAAAGCAATTATGACTTATATTCCATGCTTCATCAATCTCCTTCCCCTTGGTAACAGGCCCAATAAGGCGAAGTATTAGACTGGAATTTTAACCAAAACTCATCGCTCACCATCAGACCACTCTAGCAGTTTCCTACCCATGTTTCCGTTACAACTTTAGCTGCCATTTACCACGTCATCGCGTATTTTTTACACTAAAGTTTACCTTTAAAAACAGTTCTTTGCGGAAAACAGAAATCGCCCGTAAAATGTAGGTTGTAATTAAACGTACGGCTAGGATTTTCCGCGCTCCGCAAATTACAGTGCGGAGTTTAACAATTCTCAACTTTTCTTTTGAAGTCCGTCTCGTAAATGTAACACACTGCGACTTTCCTATGGCGAGTAGGACTGTCTTGACCTCAAGTTACTGGGTCATTGTGTAGCTTTTAACTAGGCATATATTGAGGGAAAGAATTTTGGCGACTAATGAGTAACTTTGACGAAACAGTAGGCTATTGCCGGAATACTGAATCGCAACTTAAAATTAAGAACAACTTAAACCGGTCCGATTTGACAGTTCGCCATACAATTCTGTCAAAATTACGAGTCTTAAGGCGTGCTTAAATTTAATTTGCGTATGAGTATTTGGCCGTATGTCGCCTAATGATAAGTAATCCTTAATTTACCTATATTGGAAGGGATGTTTCACTAATAAAGCACAGCACTAACTAATTACATAAAAAGTGTGAATGTATTCCAGAGGTTTCTATAAACTATGCCATAAGAAGGGTGCAGGTTTAAGCCAATGTTCACGTCTTGTTAGAAAAAGACTCACTTTGGAAACTAAACGTTTTTTCTTAAACTTCGATACTGTATACAGCCGATCACGCAGCAAATAAAATTAATCTTTACTGTTTTAAACACGTTTCGCTCTATCCCGGTATAACTACAATATCATAAAGCCGATCCATGTATAAATATATAGCACATTATTATCGATAACCACCGCTCAGAACAAAACTTTTAAATGGTCTCTTTAACACTTTCTCGTTAGAAATTAGAAAATAATACTGAGTTTTAAATTACATTTCTTGGCTTAAATAAAAGTATGTCTTTTACAACACGTCTTCAAATCGTGCTTTCCTTATGCCGTGATATTAATGCGCATACATTAGCACCGACGAACAACACACAAATGTACATATTAATTACATTCTATACCCGTGTTAGAGCGCTATATATTTCTATTGTAAATCGGTATCGTTTCATTTGGCATTAAATCAATATTACATGGCTATTGCGAGTCGCTTTCTTTTGTCTGTCCGTATGTGTTTTTTATATTTTTAATAGAGTGATTACAGTGGAAGCTTTATATGTATAATACAGGCATAATAATATATGCGTGCCAAGCCCGGACTGGTCGCTAGTGTTCTATAAAATTATGTCACAGATAAGCTGTGATTCGCAAGCTGATTTCGATTTGATAAACTAGCGGCCAAATACTCATACGCAAATTAAATTTGAGCACGCGTTAAGATTCGTAATTTTGCCAGAATTGTATGGCGAACTGTCAAATCGGACCGGTTTAAGTTGTACTTAAATTTAAGTTGCGTTTCAATATTCTGGCATAGGAGTATTCAGCCACATATTTTAAACATTAAGAATGACTGCAATAAATAAAACAATACTTTTTGTTTTTTCATAGACAAATTTTTGGGTACAGATAAGTTGCAGATGTGTAAAAGTTATTTCTTTATATAATAGAATTAAGTAATATAAAAAACTATATAGCCTGTTAAAAAAATTGCATCTAAGTAAAGAACAAAACTTGAAGCTAAAAATAACCCAGCCACGTTCAGAACACTTCAATTGAAGTATTCAAACGTACACAATATATATAATAAGTATATTTCAAGAAGAAATCTTAGATAATTCACATTATCTTGAAGCACGCTATCATAATGTTCCCCTCTGATAACGCTGATAGCGAAATCATTCTATAATAGTGTTTGTTTCAATTATACAATGTTATGAGAGTATATATCATCATATATAATTTTACGTAATTCATTTTTCTTATTTTTTATAGAACAAATACAAGTGTGCAGACGTACAGGAGTATAATAATCGTCAAAAATGTTTAGCGATTGACGAGAATAGCTGCGCATCGTTAGAATCGCGCTCGTTGGTGCTCAAAGACAACACGACTGGGACAACCAATCAACGCTCGCGCACCCGACGATCACGCGCCCCGCGCGCCGCGCCGCTACCTCGATACCTTATTTTTTTTATTTTTGACTTCTGCGCAGGTTTCGTTCACCGCTAAAGGAAATTGACGATTACTATACCTGATCATAAGTGACCTCCCACCATATGTATTCACGGGTCATAAAGGTCTCACGAATGTTTTAGCCATGATTTCAGGATGAAGAAGGATCTTTTATAATTTCAACTAAATCTGTCCAGCCTTTTTTGTGTGAAAGAATAACAAACATACACCCATACTGTACATACATTCTCACAAACTTTTTCATTTGTAATTTTTTTTTTGAGCACATAATAATTTAAGAAAATTTTCGTCAATTTATAATATGTATCTTTTTTATCTGTCAATTCATAATCTGTCAAATTGTTGTTGTAATCCTACTAATATTATGAACGCGAAATTTTGTGAAGATGTATGCAAGTACATATGTTTGTTGCTCTTTCGCGCTAAAACTACTGAACGGATTTGACAGAATTTTGGCATAGAGACAGATTGTATATCAGATTAATACATGGGATACTCTTCTACCCCGTTATGCGTCTTCGCTCGCATATATTATGCATGTATGCACTATCCACTATCTTAAAAAAAACCTCATAAGAATCGCGTTCAAAGCGTTTAGCGATTAGACCTGCGGTAATCACATAATCACTAAACGTTTCATTTAACAAATAATTTTATTTATTACGAATTTTGGTATGTAAATAGGTGATAAGCGGGACTATCACATAGGATACTCTATGTCCCGGTAATGCCCCGGGAACGGGAACTAAGTTCAAAGAATCTGGTAAAATAGATCATAAAAGGTTAAGTTAATTCGTTCGCTGCACACGTAGATAAATCAATTTTTCAATACCATATTGTATATCTAACAATTATTGCAATCAGATGTAAGAGTTCAAATTTTACATATACACTTATAAAAGCCTCCTCATTTTAAAAGTCGGTTAAAAATAAAGCCCAAACCTACCTACTTGCAAACAATATTTTTATAAACCAGGAAACATCGTTATCGTAAAAAACATCGAAGCTTTAAAATAGAGACCTTGATATCAAGAGTTTTTCTGCAACGCAAAATGCGCAGCGCAAAGAGGTCGCGCTCCAATTTACCAAAACCCCACTGCGGAATGGACTATGTATAATTTTTTATTGTTTATACACAATATAGCGAGTTTTTTTAAACAATGGCAACACTTCAACTCATTTCTGTAAAATTTTGAATAGAACGCTTTTTGGTGGCAACATTGTGCCCCATTGCGCAACTTAGAATTTGAGTTGGGTGTTTAATTACTAACGCATTTCTTATCTCATATGTTTTTTCGGTTGTGCTATTTTTTTTTTTGTAATTATATTGAATACAAGAAAAGACCATGACGTATTTATATTATGCGATAAAACAGACGTCTATAATTACTTTGCGAATAAAATAATATCACACTTCCTAATTCCAAAACAAACTCAAAAATTACTCATCCAAAAACAAACATCACTCTCTCTTAAAACCCAACACTACATCCATATAAAATATCTATCAAGAAAACGAGAATAAAAACTAACGAAAAATTCATAATATTGACATATTCAAATATAAACACTTGCAACACAGATCAACGTGGCAACCTTGAAAATATACAACTTTATACCGATAATGAAGTGCCTATATTATAATTTATGCTCACATACTGACCTTGCTAGACATTATTCCTCTGAGATGTTACAATAAAATCTAAATTCAAAGGAAACCATCACTATAATAATACATAACTAAACAACCCCTTTAAAACCTTAAAAATACTTTCATAGAAATCAACTAACAAACCTAAACTATAATGTAACATAAAACCATTTATCATAGAACAAACGAGACATTCAACAAACATCATTAAAATTATCTTAAACCTAACGTAATCTAATTAATTTTGTAAATGATAAATGAAGTGCCAATCTATATAACCTACATACGGTGATGTATTAAATAAAATTCGATGGATTGTAGCAAATAATGTTAATCTCCAGTTAGTTCATAAAAAGCAAATAAAGCGATCGGATGGGAAACAAAATTTCAAGAAGAGTTTTGCAAGAGAACTGTACACTGAGCTGATCACACCAACGACAAAGCCATGAGTGGTGTGACTATGTACAGGCTCCAACGTGGCAATGTGTGATGGGTTACGGGGACGGCTAACACTCGCCCACCGTGCGCTCAGCCCGCTCAGAGCTCACCGCTTACACACAAACAATACTAGCAAATTTTATTTATTCAACAAACATTACTCGATTGCATAACGTGCCTCCCAAAAATGCCCATAATATAATCTTAACAATTTAATCATTTGCCATTAAAATACTGAACTATTTTCTAATTAAAAATTTGGCACTCAATAACAATTTATAATAATGCGACCCAAATTAAGTATATGTATTTAGATTGTGCTATCAATAAAGACAAATAAAAAAATTAATGAGCAAGTTTCTATTACGACTTTAATGATGTTTCGTAATTGACTTTTTAAATTGGTTTGTGATAAGAAGTTTCTAAGAGATGTTTGCTGGGCGTCTAGCTACGGAATGAAAGTACAGATGGGTTAAGTATCGCGGTGGGGCGGTGGGGCACCGGGGTGCTCCAGCGACGCGATCGGATGTTGGTGAGGGGTGAGCTGCAGTGAGCTGCATGAGCGTGAGCGTGGCATGCGCGCCACCAACAACCACAAAGCCAATGAGAACATAATACTCGGACGACTCACCAAAATGAGACGTAATATTGCCATGGCCGTTGGCCAGTGGCAATGCCGTCACCAAGTCTTGAACTAAAAAACAACGACTCTCGTTTAACATTGCATTCATTACATATATACTAGTACGGGGCTACGGGCTAACGCCGCATCTCATTTACCAATATTATTTCGAGCGCGCTTATCGCAACATACGTTAATTCCTAAACTTTATAGCGCATTATCGAGTTTACATTTAAAAACTTTAAGTCATAATAACTGTTATCATGAAATAGGTCAAACTGATAAGAGCGCAATATTCTGATAAGAATCTTGTAGGTACATATTATAACAGCAGGGTCACAACACTGTCAATGTTAACACGCCTAAAATGCGTATAAAAACCGCAGACTCACCTGAGCTGAAGTGTGACCTTTTGATATCGCCATTCTCGGAATCGCCGTCCAGGGGTCGTTTTCTAGAGTCCGAAATCTCTGGACTGGGGCAAGTATCCATACCCGTGTCAGCGGCCATGTTGAATTTCAGGGCAAAACTATTAACTTCTCTAGCATAATTCCCATTACGTAATTCCTTCAGAATGCGTAAACGGTTGCGGCACTGTACATAATAATTATATCATCGGATACACATAACACTTAAACAAATACAACAAAGGGAATCGAAGCAGTGAATAGTCTAATTACTAAATTATAAGAGGAGAAGTGACACTATAGATATTACGACTAAATGTAATGTGAACGTTTGTCGATACTGCGCTGCGGTGTTGTGCGGCGCATGGTCAGCCTGAACTTATCCGCGGGTGTCACGCCGCCGCGTTGGCACTACTGCGTTTTGACAGCTACCAGCTGATTACTATAGTGATGCCTTGATGTTTGTTTATTAAAATTGAAAGGTAAAGAAAATTCTTAAATGTGTTGCTATGGAAGAAGTCTCTAATAAAAATTTAATATATTTTGAATAATGATGGATCAAGGAAGTTTAATAAAATTTAAAATACAGAACTAGGTTGTTGTTTTTTATTTTATTTATTTAATTTCACTTAATTATATATTTGTACTTTTGGAGCACATTTAAACACATTCAATAATAAAATGGAATATAGATAGTTGCTATCCTAAGCTTTCATAAACCATTAAGAACTAAGGCTTAAAATTAAGGTATTCAGAAACATTTAAATACTATTTGGAGTTGTAGTGAACAAAAACAACAAACTTAAATAAATACGACAGACATAAATAAATTCAAAAAGAAGTTTACGCTCTACGATTTTTTTCAGTGTGATAAACTAATAACTATTTCAGTTAGTTTATTTTAATTAAGGAAGGCACATCACTAGTAAAAAAAATCAGGCGCAAGGTCATCTAGATTTCTATCCAATCAACACAGAGCTAGCTCGTAGCTAACTTCTCGTTTATTACATATGCGTGGACTATTTACCTTATTCTTATATAGTACATAATCTATCTAGTTTTATATAGGTCTAATTAGGTAGTCGTTTGTCTGTTTTTTTTTTATATTACTATTGTTTTTTTTATAGTTCTTTTGTTCGAAAATCCATTTATGATATACATGTAAGTTTGCAACGATCTGTTACATTGTTATCTTATGTAGGTGTTGTAGCAGCCTAGCAAAGTTCTATCTTTGGTTCTATTCAGTTTTGCAGTCTTTGTTCAGACTAGGCATTATTCAAAAATGGCGCGAAGATGTGGGCGGCCCCATGGCGGATGTGGGTCAAGGTACAGCATGCGTGGAAATGAGATAACCGATCTTTCATCTCCCTCATGTAACCCAATTTCAAAATAGCGCAATGACGCTTTTTGGCCGTTGATAAGAAATTGCAAAAACATATCTAGGTTCTAGCTTTTAGATATTGTTATTTTTACGGTTTTATTTTAAAGATTTTACAAAACATTTGTTATTTAAAATACGGTTAAGCTTTCGGAAATCTAAGCAATAGTTTTTCCTTTTTCGAGATACATAGATAAGAAAGAATCATAATAAATGGTAGGTCTTTTTATAACTGGATGTTAAAAGGCTGATAAATAATACATTTTCTTTGCTAATTGCATATAAAAGTATTTATTTGACTTGTAGTATATTACAATCTTACAAAATTAATTAGAATTGTGGCTGGATTAATAATTACTTTGTATATTATTATTATTATTTTACAAAATTTCTTAAATCGAAAAATGAAATACAGATTAAATTTAATCTTAAGTAATATAGAATGTATTTTTAATAAAGTAAGCACTCTTTTGTTTATAGTAAAAAAATGCAATAAAAAGAAAAGGAGCTTTTGAAACTTTGTTATTTGCATTCAATTATCACATTGACTATAAATTTTCCGATTTTGTATCACATAGACATTTTCTATTTTTTTTTACTAAATACAAGTATTCTTTGTGGATTCAAGAACGTGACACAATTTTGACGATACTTTACAATTTATTCAAATAAACTGGGTATTATAGATACTTTGTTAAACTTAATTTTGACTAATGAAATGAAACCTTACGGTGGGTCACTTGGGGGTCTTAAATCGTCAAAAACTGTGTTACGTAATACTTGGACGCTTCCTTGTGTACTTCATTTATACAAGCAGTTATTATATAATATAAGTACATATGATATTAAGTTGCTTTTTTGAAAATTTTATGTATACAATGACAAAAATCATTTAATAAGCACAAAAGTTAAATGATAAATACAAAATTCTACCCGACAATAAAAGCGCTAACGCCCAGATTTTTTTTCAATAGTCCCGAAATTTTATTTTTAGTGTCATTAGTTTCAATGTTGGTAATATAGCATAATTTAAAAAAAAAGTATGCCTTAGTAAATTCCAATTTTAAATTCTCCGAGATTCGAAATAAAACCACAAATATTGCCAGCGCATTTATTATGAAACAGTACCAACATTCAAACTTAAAGCTACAGATAAATAATGATTATCGCGCCTGTGGGACGGCCGCAACCACAGATGGTGGGATGAGATGGTATGTCAACCACCAAGATAGGAACGGCTGAGTAATTGCAACAAAGAGAAGGAAATAGACCCTTCGTTTAGTTCCTCCTCCGCTTGGCTTCGACCAGTTTTCTGTGTAGGGATTTTGTGGGTTATATGTGGAGTAGTTATAACTTGTATCAGGTGCTTGAGAGCCAGAGAGAATTTGTAGCCGCAGCGTTTTCACCTGAAAAATAAGACAGTTAATATAAGTCTGGAAGATATCGCTATTCTGTTCCCACACACTTCTTGTGGCAGGTATCACGACCGCTAAGAGAAATCCAAGGTAAGATTTTATTAATTTTAGGTAGGTCTTCCATTTTAAATTCATCCATTCAATGCATAAAACTTGGCGTTCCAAGCCGCGGCCCTACGCCGAGATTTCATAGTACTATTACTTAATTGAAAAAATCATTTAATAGGCACATAGAGAATTAAGGGCAATTAATTTTATCGAAACTAATATATTGGTTGCTAGGTGTAAAACCAAAACTACCTTTTTAAGTATAATATTATATTCAAAAAACAAAGGCCAAAGTTTTACCTACTTTCAATAGTTATAAAATTATGTTTTTCAATGTAAAAATCGTTTCGATCATCTCACAATACCACTTACCAGGAAATACGACAGCGCGAAACTACAATATACTAGCACACAATAATATCCAGTGTGACCCAGCATCAGCCCGGCTAGGAGGCTGCAGATCATCACCGAGTACTTGTACCCGGAGAAGGCTAGCAAGTCCAGGGTAGTGAGGGCTGTTCCCGTGTTGGTTATATACAGGGTTACCAGATACAGCACCATTTCAAAGATTATGTACGCAAGTGCACTGGACGCTTGGATCGAGATTTGTTCAGGAGAGAATCGGTGTTGGAGACCTATGGGTGAACATATATGGATAAATGCTTATTAGGCTTTGAATGCTTATTTTCGTTTTATTTGACAATTTTTTTTTTTGAAATAATAAAATTTTAATATCACAACAGAGCAAGCTTTCACATGACTTTTGTGACTATTTAAGGGTTTTTTATGTCGGAAAAATAAGAAAAATTACTGGTGCAAGATGTATAAGTAGCGTCACGAATCTTTAGCGCTGAACGAAACCTGCGCAGAAATCTAAAATAAGGTATCGAGGGGACGGCGCGTGATCGTCGGGTGCGCGAACGTTGATTGGTTGTCCCAGTCGTGTTGTCTTTCTCGCACCAATACGTCAATTACGAGCGCGATTCTACCGATGCGCAGCTATTCTCGTCCAGCGCTAAACATCCGAGACGCGACCTACACATTTTTATGTCTAATTCTTACTGACTAAAACCGCAGTTGTCTCGTTAGACCATTATATGACTGAAATGTTCCTTATTAGTGACTGCTAACATGTTACACAAGCTATCTAAGCACTCACCGAGCATAAATCCGGCTAACAAAACATATGTGACATATCCCATAGCTGGTATGTACAAGTCAGGTGCGTTGAGGTCATAGCGCGGCGCCACCGGCGTCTCTTGGTCGTACTTTACCATCCATTCCTGGAAATTAATTTATTTATTTAGTACCTATAAGGACAACCAGGTCTTATTATAATTTGCTTACTTTAACAAAAGGATGGCAACCAATATTATTTAAATCTTAAAACTTTTGAAGCCTATAGACAACTTTCTTGATGACATTGCTTTTTTAATTGATAATAAGAATTATTTTCTTATAACAATAGTACTGGTTTTATAATACTATCAACGTTCTGCAGTTTTCGTTTTCAGTTTCTGTACAATTCCTTTTTGATACATACAAGTGTAGTCATATTTTATTCAGCTTTCAAAATTAATTCATATGTATACAAAACACGGGTCATAGTAATATAAAACACGGTTAATTGATTTAATGAAAGAACCATCATAAATCACTTAGTAAGGCTGTACATATACACTTATTTTATGTAATCATTCGTAATACCTTATGTGTGTATGGAAAGATAATGAGCAGCAGTTTCTTCAGTACATATCTGGTGTCAACCGCAAAGTAGTACCTCATCCGTGACACTGGGAGGTATTTTCCCAATTCCCGCTGGACGGCTTCTCGACCTTGAGCAGCCAATTGGTTTCCATATTGAAGGGCCATATCCTGAAATGATATTGAATCATCAATATAACCTACTCCTAAAAATAGCTTATGTTTGTCAAAAGGGTAGATTGATAAGAGTATGATTTATTTATTAAACACTTTATTATATACACTTGAACATAAATATGACACAGAAGATACATTAAAAAGAATTGATTTATTAATTTTGTTTCCAGTTCATATTTAGAAAGGATTGTCAAGGGTTCCGAAATCTATTGCTAGAAGTTCTACTATAATGAATTTTGTTATTTCTGTATTAACTTGTCATTGACTAAATGACTTAATGCTTCAGGCTTTTACCTGAGACTTTATTGATATCATAATTAATAATAATAATAAACATCTATGCTAAGTTAAATCTTACACATGAATGGCATGACCAAAATATATTGTTGTGATATGGAAATTTTCCGAATCCAAAATACAATAGAGTATTTAAAAAAATTGTATTTCTTAGCCAAAAATTCTTATTTATAAAAATTTACCTGCATAATAGGTTGCTGCAACATTGAACCAATTTGTGATGGTGAAGCCATTGGTGTTTGAGGAAAACCACCTCCAAAACCAAAACCTGAAATTATACAATAACAAATATGATTAAAAAATATTCTGTACCTAATTTAAGAACAACAATAATATATAAGCCATCTCAGTACAGTTTTAAATGCTACACTCATTAAATTAAATTTAACTAAGAATTACACATTATAGACATTCTAATTGGATTGCATATAATAAGTCCTTTAGTACTACAACACTCACTTCCACTAGGGTCCTGGGTTCCAAAGTTCTGAGTAGGATCCAGGGGTATGCCTTGTTGATAAGGTGGTGGCGGTCCAGCTGGTGGGTACCCTTCGCCGAAGCCGGCGTTTGGGTTATATGGCGGTGGAGGGGAAGGAACTCCCATCGCATTCACATCGCTCACTCTTTTGGCCTTTCGAGGCCCACTGCGACCTTCCACTATAACAATTAAATATCATTATAATCGCCTGCGAGCTTCCTTTAAATGTTCACTATGCATTCTACATTTATTAAACTATTTAGGATGTGTTTATCCATTTGCAGTTGTGCGATAGCAAAACAAAACCAAAAGGATAAATAAATAAGGTGTTATATACTACCGTTTCTTGAAGCGTTAAAATTCATGATTGATTTATTAATAAAAGACTATGCACATTATAAATATACCACTTAAATTATTAAATTTCGTAATTTTATTAGACAGAAACACATCATCAACAGCCAATTTTCAGGCGACGAGATTTGACATAGATTTTAGTATCGCTATCTAAAATATGTTGTCATGATTTGTGAAAATTATGACAATGTGAACTGTGAAGTAATGCATTTTAAATAGATTTTTCTCGATAAATTTCTTTCATGCATAGAATGTCTTTTAGAACAGGTATGGGGTATTAAAATTTTTCTTTTAAATAATATGATAATAATAAAGTTAATACATCGTTAAATGTTTTGTTAATAATTGAAAGTTTTTTTTTAACAATTTTTTGCGTAAACTTTTTTATTATACTCTTTTATATTTATTTTGTTATTAATACTTGATTTTGAAAAATTTAATAACACATCGTGCAATATGCTTATCCGACGTCGCATGACATATTATTGAGGAGTTTTGGCGGGAATTGTGCGGCGTCTATTCGATTTCCGCCGTTCCGATTGCTCCAAGATTCGTCTAGGTTCTTCGTAAAGTTC
>JADANM010005263.1:288723-315517 GCA_026213755.1 Eurema hecabe | reverse complement strand
GGTTAAATGACTTGGCCAATTGTGGCCACCTTAAAGCGCCTTCAATTACAGAAGTATGATAAATTTTTCAAACTTTTTTTTTTGGTGTTTGGCAATTCAAGTTCGTTCCATGACAACGCTTATTTATATTGGAGAAATCCTCTTAGGGTATCCCAGTCAAGGGTTATGTCGCAATTGTGCCGACCAAAAGTCCAACGAGTTCCATCTTCCCGTGACTGCTACCCCAGCGGGTCGGAGTCACGGGCCCCTTACTTAGCAAACTCTTCCGCGAAGCCACGCCTGATGCTATTCAAATTAACTTATTAATTTTGGTGCAGCAATCACGAGCGGCCGTTCGACGGAATGCCAAGTGAAGGCTCGCATCAATACTGGATGTATTTGCGGACTGAAGAGATGGGCCGATGCTGATACGGCGTATGCCAGTTTCCGGGGCATACCATACGCTAAGCAACCCGTTGGAGAACTGAGGTTTAAGGTAATTAAGGCATTTTTGGCATCAGTATTAATTCCTTATCACCCCTTGATAGTTATTATGGAAATAAATTTCAGGTACAGAATCAGGTATAGAAATTAAATGTATGTAACTGTGTTACTATCTATGGCATAACAGCTAATTTGAGTACAATTAAAGCAAACAATGATCGCGTGTTACCTCCTTGTTAAGAAGTACGGTTTACACCTAATTGCCGAGTTATTACATTATATCTTGTGCCTCATACAAAATGATAAAAATTTAACGCAAGATTCAACTACTATCGCATTGTTCATAAAAATTACAAATTATGATGAGTATTATTAGTTGTATTAACACAATAATTAGTAAAAAAGAAAAAAATAAAATATTGGAACAGACGACAAAAAACACGACAGACCACTTTATAATGAATTAACCCTGATTGGAAATGGTCTTTAGTCTGTCCTATTGAAATCCAAAATTCTTAATTCCAGGAGTTACAGCCTCTGGAGCCATGGGACGACATTCGTGAGGCGTTCGTGGAGGGACCCATCTGTCCCCAGCACGATGTTCTCATGACGCCACTTCTGCAGCCTCGCAATGTCAGCGAAGCTTGTATCTACGCCAACGTGCACGTCCCTCTTGATACCAGCTCGAGGGATGTTCCAGAAGTGGGGCTACCCATCCTAGTGTATGTGCATGAAGGTGGCTTCGCTTTCGGCTCGGGGGACACTGATATCCACGGCCCCGAGTATATGGTTCAACGAGGGGTGATTCTTATCACTTTTAATTATAGGTATGTATAAAAGCATTCGGAAATTCTCAATACACATACATGATACAGATAAATTTGGTAATAACCATGAAGCAAATCAGGAATTCCAGTTCCATGAATTAATTACGGCCAAAGTCTGTCCACTGGTCTAGTATGTGACACAAGTGTCACGATTCAAGAATCGTCATAGCATCACAAAACATTTGTGTTATTACTACAGCTTCAATGGTAGGAACAGTCAATCAATTACAGGTTAATTTCTCTATAGCATCGAAAGTACTATCAATCAGTAGCTAGCAGTATCTCGGCAAATAGCTAGGTGTAAGGTTATCACTATTTACGTAAAGCTCAGAAATATCTTTAACTTGACCCGTGGGATTTTGTTGTTGCACGCGCTCGCTCGCTAGAGGTTAACTAGTCGCCGATTTACATAATCTTGTTATTTATGTTTCGTTAATTTAACACTAGCCGTTCTTTAGGGTTTGCGCGTTTCGTTTCCGTTTCCTTGGCAATACCATGATAAGATTCATGCTATAAACTGTCTGCTATAAACTGACAAATGTCAGCGAAGTCAATTAAATAATTCAAATATTGATTGATTTTAATCATTCGTGGAGTTTTGTATCACCACCATATTTTGGGACCTAATTTCCATTTTCTAGTCTAATGAGTAAGATGATATTAGATTTGCAGTACATCTAGTATATGAAAGGCGTGCTCCTTGTGTGTAGGGCGGTGATAAGGGCGCCTGATAACAGATAATGTGGGCCGAGCGCTGTCGTCACGGCTTGTTTGTAAACAACCCCAGCACGTGGACTTGCATTATGACGCACACCATTCAATTTAATCTTATGTTCTGTTCCCATTCTGATATACTATACTTAGAATTTAGCTTTTAAGCGAGACTCTCCAAACAATTTCCCATAACATTTAAATTGTTTAATCAATGAATAAATTAATTTTCTATTTTTATTATCTCGAATTACTTTGTTCCAATTTTTTGGATGGCGCGATTTAATTGTACCCTAACTCTTAATGATATATTTAGTTAATATTGCAGCTCAAACAAAGTTTGAATTTCATCTGATCTGACCTTCACGGAATTAGCTAATTACCGCATTCAGTCAAACCGTTACAACCAACGTATGAACAACCGGCACATAAAAACAAAGCTGACAAAACCAACCAAAGATCAGATTTTAACCCAAGTGAAGTGAATCTCGTCAGACCCGTATTACACGTGCCTCGTACGACCTTGGCCATACAATTTTAACATTGTACAATAATGTTAACGACCTTTTTGCTACAACGTATTCGGTTTCCGCAAAACATCTGTACCGTAGATTGTGGCGAAAAAAATCGTTTGCGGAAACTGTCTTAGTGGAAAATTTTACAATTCAGAAACTAATAGTAGCTAGTTTTACCACGTAACCACATTTTTGAGGAATGAATTGCCAAGACATTTTGCAGTTGAAAAAAGGAATTTTGAAATTTTTTTTTAACTATAGGTAGGTGTAAATTAATTACTTTAATCATGCTATAAGTTAAGAAAACTTTTTGAGGGTTTATTCATGTTTGTTACTCCTTCACACAAAATCTACTCAACGGTTGTGCCTTAAGTTTGACCTACACCTGCATACCTTAGATAAAATAGGTTCTCATTTACTTGAATTACAAAATATTTTATCAGAAAGAAAACTATCAAGGTAAAACGCGTAAATTTTTCGAGCCATTTTAAACTGATCGACTTAGATTCTAGAAAAAATGGAAAAGCGGATACGGGCACAGCGTATATAATTAAATTTTCACGATGTGGTAACTTGGAATTTTCACTTTGATAAGAGCATTCTTTACATAACTTGCTGATAGTATAGTTGTTACCTATATTATTTTTTCTGCCTATGTGACTTTCGTTAATATTATAAGTAGGTACTATTTTTTTTATTTAAAGCCTACAACAATAACAAATTGATTTGCTTATTTGCAAAGTAGTTTTCATCTAGAAAAAACAACTTGAATCCTCAAAATCACACACTTTGACTATTTGAATTGTACAAAATAGTAAATATGCAAATTCGCTTTTATAATAACGCGTCATTAATTTTAAATTATCAATTTAAAATCTGAAATTTATACAAAAACGAACCAAAAAAAAAATTAGGTAGGTAATTTTATGTCAATCCGACAGTTGACCTTTAGATCGAAATGAATACATAACGTATTCAATATGACTCGAGAAAACAAATCATTTAAGGTAGTGTGTTTTTCAGAAAGGTTAAAAGTAGAATTCATGTTCCTTATAGAAACTGCTTTTCGAACCATATTGTAGTCAAACCCGCGGTTGTAGGGCACTACAACCGCGGGTTTGACTACAACTGCCCCGGAACTGCCCCGGTAATGGGCACATTACCGGGGCAGTTCCGGGATATAAAGAATCCAATGTGTTAATCCAGGATATCACCTATCTACATAACAAATTTCAACTAAATCGGTCTAGCCGTCTTCGCGTGAGATAATAACAAACAAATATTCATACGTACATTCTCACAAAACTGTCACATTTATAATAATAGTAGGATAGGATTGGATAGGATATTTGATTTGTACTAAGTGTAAAAGTTGGATGGAAGAAACAACATCGAAGCAAATCGTCGGAAGAACTACCCTCTACATAGCTCACGACTCAAATACCATCCATGTACCTCGTCAGTGCAACCACGACCACTCTGACAAGAGTGCCCGACAAAGAAGTTCAAAGTCAAAGTCAAAAGTATCTTTATTCAATTAGGCTACATGAAGTAACACTTTTGAATCGTCATAGTATTACAAAACATTTACCACCGGCTCGGAAGGCAGGTTCTACAGAGAAGAACCGGCAAGAAACTTTGATAGCTAGTCGCTTTTTTTAAAATAAGAACATACAATTGTAAATATAAACAAAAATTCGACTATTATAATATTTATACAATTATACATGAAAAAGGGTCACCGTCCCACGAGCGTTAAGAAATATCATTCCAAGCGTTTTTGTCTTCAATATATTCATTTAATGTATAGTACGCCTGTTTAAATGCCAGTTTAAATGTATCTTGTTATAACTTCAACATATATGTTTCAGACTCAACGTCTTCGGATTCCTATCCCTCAACTCTTCGAGCATCCCCGGTAACAATGGTCTCCGGGACGCCATCACCCTTCTCAAGTGGGTGCAGACCAACGCCAGGGCTTTTGGGGGCAACCCTAATGACGTGACGATTGCTGGGCAGAGCGCTGGCGCCAGCTTGACCCATTTGCTGACAGTTTCCAAAGCTGCACAAGGGTTATTTAAAAGGTAAATTTTCGACACTTTAAATATATCGTGAAACTATAAAAAAAATGATGTTTTGAGTAAAAACCTATCCCCTCACTTTACTTGTGACAGAGGCACTGACGAACAGACACACGTGGTATCTGAGTTTTTAACCGACTTCAAAAAAGGAGGAGGTTCTCAATTCGTCTGTATGTATAATATTTTTTTTTATTGTTAGTTTTCGTAAGAAACTAAAGAAGACTTGAATGTCTCACGATAGGAAAGTAGGTTTATTAGCTCATAAAAATGTATCTACTTATTACATTTATACATAACTTTTAAAAATTATAAATGTGTATATTTACATACTACTACATGTACATAATATTAATGATTCGAGTGACACATTTCAGGGCCGTAATAATGAGCGGGACAGCTATCCCCAGCTTCTTCACCGCATCCCCGGTATATGCACAGTTCATCAGTAACTTATTCCTGACTGCTCTTGGTATCAACTCCACCGACCCGGAGGACGTACACCAGCAGCTCATTCACACTCCAATAGAGCAGATCATGGCAGTCAACCAGGCGATACAAGACCAGATCGGGCTGACCGCATTCTTCCCCGTCGTCGAGCATCCTTTCGAAGGTGTCACCACAGTTTTAGATGAAGATCCCGAAGTGCTTCTGGCCAAAGGTGTCGGTAAAGAAATTCCGCTTATAGTCGGTTTCACGGACGCCGAATGCGAAACTTTCCGGCCAAATTTTGAAAAAATCGACATCCTGGCAAAGATTAAAGAAAATCCATTACTGATTCTGTCCCCTAATTTAATATACAAGGTACCAGTTAAGAAAGCTATGGAGTACGCAAAGAAAGTAGAAAAACATTATTTCAATGGTGGTGCTACTATGGATAAATACGTAACCGCTTGCACAGACATATTTTACGCATATCCTGCTTTAGAATTGGCTAACAGAAGAAGAGCATTAGAAGGTTCGGCGCCCATGTTTCTGTATCAGTTCTCTTACCAAGCTGACTTCAGCGTGATTAAGGAGTCAAAAGGATTGAAATTTAAAGGGGCAGGCCATATAGAGGACTTAACCTATATATTCCGGACAAATTCCATGGACGGGACATCAGGATTTTACCCACCGACGACGTCAGATCGAGCTATGACCGATTTAATGACATGGTTCATTCAAAACTTTATTAATTGCGAGTAAGTATTATACTTATAAAAATCATACTATCTATCAGTTCTCTCACATAAAGATATCAGCATGACCTCTTTTTTGAAACAAATTAAACGTTCAAGTTTCGGAATAAACATTTGAATTTCATCTTCTTTTCCAGTGAGCCAGTTTGCAAACAACAGGATGCGACAGAGTGGCCCAACGTGACGCACACCGAGGACATTCGGTACCAGAACCTCAAGGACCCCATCTTCCACAGCCACGAGCCATTGACCCCCGAGCAGAACGCCATGATGCAGCTGTTCCACAGTTTTACGACTTAAGCTATTCGTCTGAGCCTATTTATCTTAAGGCATATTAGTGTACAAGTGTTCGTGATCTCTTGGTGTGGTGTGATTTGTGAGCACATGTGGGTTCAATGACCTCACTGTTTGGATATTTAAGTACGAGTTTCTATACTTTTATGCTGTGTTTCTTTAGAGGTTGTAAACGCACTAAGCATGATATAGACTTTAGGGTTATTTTTTGACCTAAAATGCCAATTTAAGTCATGGATTTAAGTTCTGGAGTTAGGATTGGGTTGTTTCTAATGCTATATTTGTGAATAAAATGATTGCTTAGTATCATTAAGCCACGTTTTGGCTCTATATAATAGTACACGTCGCTAATAGTCTTAGCATTGACTGTCTGATTGGTATGGACGATAAAGATTATAATAACTATGTGTAAGATTAATTTGGTATGCCATTGAATTACAAATAAGCGTTAATATTGTACGGTAATAAAGCCTGTTAATAAATGTATATTATGGATAACATTGAACATTGAAAGAAAAAGTCAAGGTACTAGATAAAGCTGATATTAATAGTAATTTGCCCATATACCAGTACTATACTACTTTAGAGCAAAATACAATTGCCTAAAGCACTCCTCAAGAAATACCCTTTATAGATAAGGCGTTCAAATTAAGGGATGTTTCAGCTTTTTATATTGGTATCGATATTAGGAATAAGATTTTCTGATTGACTGAGGAGTCCTCTAACCCCAGGTTGTCAATAATAGCCACTTGGGGATATCTTTAACGGCTGGGATACCCTCAAATTAATTCCAAAACAAAATTCACATTTTTAGCGTTTAGAGACTTTGTCCATACTTGTATTATTAAGTTTAAGTAAGATAATTTAATGCTAAATGTAAGGACACAAAATTTTGTATAAAGTACTTATTTCGACTTTTACAACTTTATACCACTTAGTAAATTTAAGAGTACTTAAATTCTTTTAAGTTTTGTAAGACGATCGATTTACTGTATTTAATTTAAATTATTACAGGATGTTTTAAGTAAGTCTTCAACGTAGGGATACCAACCGAAAAACACCGATAGGAGTAATATTTTTCCTCTGCAGTTAAGCGATATATTATTGAATGATGAAGTGATACAGGATGTATTATTATTACCTTTACTTTACCTCGTTCCTTTCGTCAGTGTTTTTCGCTATTTTACTCATCAGATTTCGACTACTATGTATTTCCATATAAAATTTTCACCTTGCGTTTAGCGACCAATACAATATAAATATCACAAAATTGTATAATTAGTAAATTAAAATTCAAGTTGGAAGAACGATTAAATATGGAATTATTTTAATGAGAACTGAGGTCTTTAATTGCACTATGAAAATTAATGATTTGTGACTGTTATGTTTTTTTTAATGTTAATAAGGCGAGACTTAGATAATGTTTTTGAGAAATATATATCTATTTCAAAATATATGCCTATTTTTTTAACAATTTTTATTTCTTCCGCTTATACCTTGATGTCGTAATTTCGATAATTTCTAGTTAATATTATACACACGACAATTAATGTATATTTCTATAGGGACGGCTACTGATGCGCCGAGTTCTGAATCACGTTATGATATTTATTCGAGACTTAGCATACCATTCTAATTTTGCTATCCTTTTGAAATAATAACATAAATAATTTTTCTGAAATTTAAAAATAAATTAATTAAAATTGCAAAATTTACATGGCAATACCGTCTCGCGTTCATATGCTCTGCTAAATAGCTACGAATCATACGTGAGTTGCCAGCGTTTGTGAATTTCCTTGAATTTGGGTAAATTTTATACAAGAAACATAACCTTTAGAACTTTATTGTTTTGTTATTATTAGATATAGTTTTTTTACTTTATTTTATTCCAAAATATTTTTAAACAGAGAATATTACCCTTCAGGATCGGACACATGTTTTGTAACATACTGCATAATACAACTATTCAACACCAAACTATTGTATGGTAGCAATAAATCACCACATAATCACAGTTAACCAGTGAACGTAACGCGATACAACTAGTTTATGAATAAAGCAATTACGTGATATTTCAGTAAAAGTGAAATTGTGTAATCAATTGGTGTCCCTTTGAGCGTGAACGTGGAAAGGTTGCACCGGATATCATTAGTGTAGTGCATTTTACACGACGCTTAGATAGTGTTGACATTAACACATACAATAAATATACATTTTGTTAATAAATAAAAATCTCTAGTAGTGGAAGGAAAAGGATGTGTCCTTTGCTTTATTTGAGGATGCCTCATCAGTGGAACCATTGGTTCTACGGTGCCATCATGTCCAGAAATTAAACAATATCAGCAAAGCCTAAAAAACTCAAAAGCGTGTCTTAGAATGCGACACATTTGTTATAATCATCAATAATTTCTTTGTCATTAACTGTATCTTTATACAAACTTAAAATGACTAGTTTTTGCGATATTCATGAACACAGTTTTTACATACATTCCGATACAGGAGCCTTTAAAAGGTCGCCTTGCTAAATAATGGTCTACTTAAAAATATTACTTTTAATGTAACCATTTCAACAAAGTCATATCCACACAAATCCAACGTTTAGCAATAACAACAAGCCCCATTTAAATCTGATACTAATCTGTGGACTTGCACCCCGATGCACGCGATCTGACATCCAATTACTGACCTGTCGCAAGCGTATTTTAGATCACACCTCTGGTAGTTCTAGAGACAAGATTGCTTGTTAAATACCAACTTGCTCGGACATTGCAAAGGTTTGTTTTGATTGAATTGACATGGCTTAAAACTTAGACTTATCTGTATTCATTTTGCATATTGTTTTAAAGAGGCGTGTTTAAATTGAAAGTTACTTTAACTAAACAAAATGGACACCCACATGGACCTTTAAAATGGTTGTAAGGGTTGTGGTATTAAAGTAAAAGTTTCTATGGGGACCTGGACGTAATTTTAATAACTAACGGGACTGTTGGACTAGGTTTTGTTTTTTTTTTGCGGGAAAACCTTCCCACTTTAAGACGTAGTTAATGGCTTAAGTTCGCGTCTAATTAACTTATGCGACTTCCAAAGTAGCATACTTCTCAAATTATAAAAAACAATTGTTTTCTTCATCTTATTTTCGATTAGTAGTCATTCTTCCTACTTTTTAACCGTCTTCAAAAAAGGAGGAGGTTCTCAATTCGTCTGTATGTATGATATATTTTTTTAATGTATGTTCATCTATAACTTCGTCGTTTATGAACCGATTTTGATGATTTTTTTTTTCTATTTACAGCGAAGCCGTCAAAATGCTATGGTGTTTATTGTTGTTGACATCACTGAGTTGGGTACACGTGACCTTAGGGAATACAGTAGTCACTGCTCAGGGCAGAATACGTGGAATAGATCATGGAGGATTCCTGTCTTATGTTGGCATTCCGTATGGCTCCGTGAGCGGGCCTGGAGGAAGGTTTAAGGTAAGTTTTTACTTTTCTTTTTGTTAGGATAAATTCATAAAAATAATATTCTCGATGGAAGTCTATAAGCAACCGATGAACGCTTTGCTAATGATAAACAGCAGGCGTATAAGACTATGATGAATAAACTTAACTTATATGTAAAAATATTGAAATGGTTGTAGGTGCATTAAATACTATTGTATCTTATTTAAAAGAAGCTGCCTTCCGGTGTTAAATAACTGTTTTCATGCCGATTCAAACTGTTACTATACGTTGTCTACTTGAATATATGATAAATTTGTTAATGTTTAATAGAATTTCTTTATCCTTTGTAAAAAAAGGAGGCAATCTCGCGCATAAAAGGTGCTCGCGCAAAAAAATCCCAGTGCTATCGCAGTACAATAATTTCATTTGATTAACGTAGCTACGTATTATTTCTGACGTGGGTACACATATAAAAATAAAACTTATTTAATTATTGAATACTTCCTGGTATAAGTTTAAATATGGGGCAAAAAACAGCAAAAAATCTTGTTTGATTTATGAGATCGCTACTAAATATTTAATTAATTTAAATGTTATTAATATATTTATTTAATTCTATGTTTATTTAGTATAGCATATATTTGTTATTTACATTTATTTTACTATATACCAACGAAATGTATATATTTACAAAAGAAAAGTACGTGTAGATTTTATGTAATTTATCCGTTATCTAGTTACCCAAACATAAGCCCTGCCTAGCGTGGGACTAGATAAGTATCCTGAAATAAATACATATTAATATTTTACGTTTATTTACGTTAAAGCAAAAATCAATATTTTTGCTCATAATATAGCTATTCAAACCTGGATATTTGTAGAAAGCCGGTCTGGCACCAAGGTGGATTGGTATTCGGGAATCCCAGGACCCCTACTGCACTTCGAGATCTGAAGTCGAGGACTGTCTAAAACTGGACGTGCATACTCCAAAGAACGGGGCACCCTGGCCAGTCATGGTTTGGGTGAAGGGCAGCGGTGACTACTGGCCAGAAAAGTTGGTTATGCAAGGAGTTGTCGTTGTTATTGTCAGACATAGGTAAGCCGAAATCGAAGCCGTGACTTAAGCAAAGTATTGACTGTTACACCATGCGCATATAAAGAAAGAATACAATAAATAATTGCCATATGTATGATGTAGCAAATTTACTATCAGAGATTATAATATAAGAGTTATAAAGACAGTTAAATGTTTTCAGACTAGGACCTGTTGGATTTATGTGCTCTAGCGAAGACAAAATTTCAGGCAACGCTGCTGTCAAAGATATTATTTTAGCTTTGAGGTGGGTGAGGGATAACATAGTAGCGTTTAAAGGGAATCCACATAGAATTGTGATAGCTGGACAAGGTCTTGGCGCTGCGATGGTCGAAGCTTCGACAGTCTCGCCTATGTCCAGGGGTCTGTACCACGGGGTGATTATGCAAAGCGGAAGCATTCTAGCCCCATGGGCGTTTAACTACGATGCCACCGATAGAACACACTATCTACATATGATGATGAATGAAACCGAAATATCACGAACAACAATAAACGATTTGGTCACCAAATCTGAGGAGCTCGACCTGCCTTACTTCCCTTTTAGCATGTGTGTAGAAAAGCCAATTAAGAATGAAGAGAGTTTACTCGGAGAGGCTCCTTTTAATACTTTAATGAAGGGCAGAATGTCTTCTGTTCCCAAGATAATTGGGTACAGCAACAACGAAGCGTATGTTTTCGTTTCTATGTTACAAGATGTAAAGGCAGTCAGGAAGATGTCTAGGGATGTCGCGTTCCTGCTTCCTATGGAGTTCCAGACAATGAGCGACCGAGAAATGAAGCCGATAGTCAAACAGATTACGGAAATGTATTTTAAAGATAATATGACGATGAGTTCCGTTCTGGAATACCATAGGTAAAACATTTTACATTATAATAATATTTTTAGACCTTGCGTTGAAGTGAAATGTTGTTATTATTTGTAAGATTTAAGGGGTATTATTTATTTATCACTATTCACTAAATTAATAACCATGAATTTCCTAAGTACTGCGCCACAGACAAAAGCAATATCCTATAACTCATGTTGTCCACAGAGATGCATATTTCCTGAACCACATACATCGCAGTGCCAAACTCCACGCGACCCAAAGCCCCGTTTACTACTACCAGTTCTCGTACTCTGGAAGCGTGGGGGTCGAACCAGAGCCCTCTGCGATTAAGTCAGGAGCGGCCCATTCCGATGAACTGGCATACTTATTTCCTACTAAAGATGAAGACTTGGACGGTGAAGATGTTAATGTTCACCAACATTTGATACAGTTGTGGAGTAGTTTTGTTAAGAATTTGTAAGTAGGATTTTGTAGATATTAATATTATAACACTAGCTTCTGCTTAGCTTGAAACTAGATGGCGCTGTGTATAAATGTGCTGAAAATATTTATTTATATTTATAATAGTAAAGTTTGAGATATCGTAGAGTGTTATCTCTAGATTTAGTGAACACATTTGGTTTTTTTAAAAACGCTAAATTATTCATAGCATCACTGTATTAAAATAATGGGGTTTGCCTCGGATGAAAGCGCTGGACGAACTTATTAGAATATAAATTAATAATAAAACTATAATACGAAGAGACGTAATAGTCGATTCTAACAACTGAAAATTTCTTAAAACAAAATCTCTTCGACTTACCCAATAATTATAATTGTTAGTCGAATTCAAGTACTAGAAGTTAGCAAGTTACCAAATGTTTTTTTTGCAGAAAACCTGTAACTTTAGACCTAGAGTGGACCGTCCTGGATGCACATCATCCACGTGTGCTGGATATTAGTCCAGTGTTGGAGATGGTCGACTTTCCTCATCGGAGGAAAATGAGTTTCTGGGAGGATGTGTATGAAAAGTATTACCACAGAAGATATTAGTTAAAAGACGGATGTGTTGGTTAAGAGGTTTTTTTAATGTTGAATGTAATATACTTTCGCAGTCATTTATTTTACGAAAAGGATTAATATTCATTTTTTAAATAAACTATATCTATAAAAAATTTGTTTGTTTGAACACGCTTATCTCCGGAACTGCCTGAGCTTTCGTTATTTTTGTAAATGACGAAAGATTCGTAAAGGTGCTAAAGGCTTTTAGCACGCATGTATTATACATACCACCTGTAAACCATGCTCTTGAATCATTCTATCTGTTAAAAAAAACCGCATTGAAATCGGTTGCATAGTTTCAAAAATCAAATCATACATAGGGACAGACATAAGAATGCGACTTAGTTTCATACTACAAATTTTGATTGACATTGATAACGTACCTGGTTACGCTTGGCATAGCGGGTTAGTATTTATAATTTATACGACCGAACTTAGTATTACCTGAAACAAATAACATAAGTAATTAATATCATTCATAGACGCTTAAATGTTTTACCTTAACCATATAAAATAAATAAATAAATATATTCAGGACATTTATACACAGCGCCATCTAGTTCTAAGCTAAGCCGAAGCTTGCGTTATGGCAACTAGGTAAAGGAATTATTATTTTTTTTTAAACTAAAGTTTTTTTTTGTACATACATACAAAACAAAGCAACACCCAGACCCCGGAAAAATACAAAGTAAATTACAAATTTATTTCTCCGGTGTGGGAATCGAACCCACGACCCTTCGCGCAGAAAGCAGTTGTATTACCACTGCTCCAAACGGTCGTTATATGAATATTTTAACTGTATCTTCATTTTAAATAACTTTTCTATGATTTATGTACAATTGAAGTGTATTTTATTATTTATTTTTACGGTCAGGTATGTGTTTTAAGTCATAAGACATTTACAAACATGAATACCTCAGTATTAAAATTTTTGTTAGTTGTACTATGCGCAATGGGTGTCTTCAAAATTTTCGTGAGATCAGCTCCATGACAACATATTTTAGTATTGTCACCCAACTTACGTAGATTTACCTAGTTTCACCTAAATCGGTCTATTGGAAGTGGCTCAAATATTCCTTGCAAGGTTTGTAAACATACATACATACAAAAGTGAAGTTTGAATAAAAGCTTGTAAAAACAGGAATATCTCTCTTAGGGATTAGCCGCAGTCGAGTAAATATTCCGCGATAAGCTTTTGGAGAGCCGTGCTTATCACGAGGGTAGTGATAACGTGAAAGCACGTACTATCGCGACAAAAGTGCTCTATTTATTTTTATAAGAGATAGTTATCCTTATTTTGATTTTTGATATAATATATAATACTAGTAGGTATAGATGTATAGTCCCTTAATAAACGGTCCGCTGTAAGCGAAGCCAAAACTGTATCTAACACGATCTTATGCTCAATGACACGCACACAAACAAATACAAATCACAAATATCTTTTGTATATAATACTTAAACTCATGAAAAATAACACTTAATAATCTTGGTTTACTTTCGGTACGCGTGCAAAACTACGTTGCAAGGCTAGTTTACAATATAACAACACAAACCCTGGAAATATAGTATAGCTTTAACTTTCCTATGACACAGCTCAATGGAGGCTTTTAAATAAAATCGTTCCGCCCGACAGTACTCTGCATGATTGATTCACTTCGAGAGCCTACATGAGGAACCACTCAGTTTTATTGTTTTCACTAACCTCCCGCCCCCTGCCCCCCGTCCCCCGATGCCTCCACGATTCCATTCAATCATAACATTTACGACCGGGTAGCCTTTGGAAATCTCACCTTACTACTATAATTTGCTAGGTCGCCTAAAAGTATTGAAATTTAAAACTAAATTTATTATTTAGTCCAACGTTTACATAACTGTTTTATAATTGTGGGTCATATTCATTCGTACAAGATTATGTTCACAATTTGAATCCGCAAAAAAGTAAATAATTTCAAAAGTATTCGCATTGTTTACGCACGAAAGAGATCTGACTATGTTTCTAATTCTCTGGCTAATAATACCGGTCTCCACGATGGAGGTTGACAATGGATTACCGGTTGTGAACGGGCATGAGGAGCTGGCGAGCCAGTACCTGGTCGAGACAGAGTATGGTAAAGTACGCGGGATCGTAGATGGAGGTATCGTGCAGTATATTGATATTCCGTATGGCAGATTTGATACTGAATATCCGTTTCAAGTAAGTTATAATTAACTTTTATTCTATTTTTATTTATAAATACAAGAGGAGGCACACAAGTTCGTCACCTGATGGTAAGTGTACAGTGCCCCTTACTAAGTTGGCGTTGTCACAAGTGTGTCTCTGGCTTTTTGAGAAAAGGACGCTTTTTTTTTGAAGTCGTATGCCTTCGGGAACGTCCCTTTGGAGAGTTGATTTTACAAGGTTAAGCGCGACAAGAGTGCACGACAAGAACTATTTAGGCCTATTATAATTAATATTCAGACACGGATTTAGAAAAAAAAATTAACTTCGAACCTCGAGTCAGAAAACTGCACACTTAATAAAAAGAATTAAAATGGAACTAATTTCTTATTTTTTATCATGTTGAGGAAAGAGAACAGTATCTATAGTGGAATTCATTTAAGCCTTTTAACTTTAAGCTACATATATAATTATATAGCAGTATCTGGTTCAGATAACTGTCTGCTATGGCATCGTTAAATCAATATATTAAAAATATTCTGACTTGAATACTTATTTTCTTGATTCCAGGCACCAACGGCCCCAAATCCATGGGAAAATATTCTAGAAAACCAAAAGCACGAGTCTAAATGTCCACAATTAACCCCAGATGGAACTTTTATAGGGACCAATGAATGTCTCACACTCAGCGTATTCACGCCAATCGGCTCACTCAATGCAGATGTCCTCTTCCACATATATGATGGCGACTTCAAAGCTGGGAGCGGTGACCCTGACGTTTACAGCCCAAAACAGTTAGTTCCTGAGGGAATAATTCTCGTCCTTCCAAACTACAGAGTTGGACCGTTAGGTTTCATGTGTTGGCAAAACCAATCAGTACCAGGTAACGCAGGTTTACAAGACTTGGTACTGGCACTGAATTGGACGAGACACAACATAGAATCGTTTGGTGGTAACACTTCTAATATTGTTCTTAGTGGATCTGGAAGCGCTGCAGCTCTAGTCGACTATTTGGTGATGGCAAACGAATCAAGCACACTTGTATCCAAAGCTATCACAGAAAGCGGTTTTGCTCTATCGCATTGGGCCATTGACAGAAATCCCTCAATAAGACACACGAATATCGCAAATGATTTGGAATACCTTGTAAAGGAATTTAAAAACGAAACTTTTCAACCTTGCTTACAAACTAAGGGAGGTGTTATATCCGTTTCTTTTTGGCATTATCTTCAAAGACATAACGTTACTATACCGTATATGATGGGTTCAGCAAATCAAGCGAGCATGCAAGCTGTCTTGCAATTGGACGACGAGTACTTGGCAAATTTGAATGCGGACGTCTCGTACTTACTGCCAAATGATTTAGCTATAAGTGGACGTCAAAGGAAAGAAACTGCAAACCGTGTTAAAACCCAGTACTTTGGGAACGACAATATAACTACTTATAACATAGATAAGCTATCGCTATGCCTTACCGATATAGGATATATAAGTCCTGGCATCCGACAGGCAAAGGCATTGACGAGATCCGGGGCAACGGTATACTTTTATGAGTTTTCTTATACAGGCGATAGGACAAACCCCATTCAGGGAGCAGCGAAAGGTGATTCTTTGCAGTATGTATTTAATAAAGATGTTGTATCAAAGGAACCAACTGAAGGTGAAATTCAAATGAAAAATATTATGAAAGAGTTTTGGATTAGCTTTATAAAAACAGGGTAAGTTATTTAATCTTATAATACTTATATTACAAAGAGGATACATTTAATACAGAGCTTGTTTGTCTGCATCAAATAGACTACTGAACCGATTTGCAAAATTCAAAGTAACACAATACTTAGGTGACAAAGGCTTTAATAATATGTGACGCTTGGCAGTTGGCATTGAATTATGTTTTGTATTTAATATTTTAGAATTCCCACTGCAGATAACGTGCAATGGAGAGAATTTGGGTCCAGATCGGGAAGGGAGAACTATTTACAGATAGACTCGGAAATAAAGCTTTTGGACAACCTTCACGCCGAGCGATTGCAACTATGGGACGAGATATACGACCAACATTTTATAGAAACAAGCTTCTCCACACCGATAAAGCCTGCAAACTCCGTTTTGTTAACCCTTCTAGTAGGTTTATGGTCATTTTGTACCTAAATTTACATCTCTTTTATAATTCAATGTTATTCAAGTTTTTATTACTTTTTTTATATCACGAGACGAGACAGCTTTGTACAACAAGCACTATTCTAACCATATTAAATAAATCAATCATGCGTTTGTTTTATTTATTCTCTATTCACCCGTGACAAACATTCAACATCAATGTTATGATTATAATGGATTGTTTTGAAACCTTTCACTACATTTACGGTATTCAATTAAACCGGTTGGGTAGCTATGTGTTTAAAAATTGGGTCATTTGGTGTCTTTGTGGTGGTGATTGATCTTTGTGCTCGTGTTGGAGGTCGCTCTAATGCTCCTAGGAACTGGGATGTCAGAACTACGCAGGGGTTAGTTAGGGGATACTATAAGCCCAACCCACCCCACTTCGCTTTCCTGGGTATGCCCTACGCCCGCCCTCCCACCGGCTACGACAGGTTTAAGGTCAGACTAGACATTTATTAGGGCGAATTCATGTTTTATAAATAGCAATTCGATAAGTGCTTTGGATTTATTTAATAGTTCTTATTGGTTAATGGTTCGTATTTGCTTTCGTTAGTATATTGAGTAAAAAAAAATTAATGTAGGCAAATTACTTGCGTAATTAAAGGTACATTAGTTAGTTCCAATTGTTTGTATAAGCTTACAGAAGTTATTTACTAGAAGGACATTATTTAAGTTAGGTCGTCGACGATAGGTGATTTCAGCTATAAATTAAGGAAGATAATCGTATTAGCACTTGAGCGATGCGTTCTAATTAAAACGTTATTTTTCTAGCACAGTAAAGTATCATGGATAGTTTTACCGGCGAATCGCGTGACTGTTAACAAGAATGATCTGTAATTTATAGTTGCATTGTGACAGCGTCCAACAACATTTTAATTATTTCCATTGTGGACAAAGCTATTTATCTTCTTATTAGTATTTTTACTGTTACTCCAATACCTACAATGCAATTTTGCTCGTAAGAATTTAGCATTTAACTGATCTAATAATTGCCATATGAGGCTAAACATGTTTTTATTAAAAATATGCTTTAACAAAAAATTGGAAAATCTTGACTATATTTGTAGATTTCTATTATAATAATTAGTTTATCAAGAGTCCAAAATATTAAGTTTTCCATCATATATAAATTGTATACCTCCAGGCACCTGAGCCCCCACCAACCTGGGATGGTATCTTCGAAGCTACGTACCGTGTAAAGTGCCCTCAAACTGACCAGATCGGGAGTGAGGACTGCCTAGTTGTCAACGTGTTTGTCCCAGCACTTGATCAGACTAACACACCTGTGCTTGTACACTTTCATGATGGACACTTTCAGACTGGGTAAGTCAGGTCATTTAATTTAATGAAACAAGAGACAAGTATTTACTATCGCGAACATCATTTAAAAAAGATTAAAAAATCTTAAGTTTACACAAGGGATATCATTTTATCCAGACATCTTCTTAAAAACTAATGCAAACAATTTCAAATTCTGTGTACCCTAGAGATGGCAAGGATCTTTTTAATTAAAATATAACATTAAATTGTTTGAGAAAAGATACTTTTAATGTTTTATTATCCTTGAAATTTACAATTTTACTTTCAGATGGGGAGCTCATTATGCACCATCCCACTTCATCGACCAAAACATCATTGTTGTAACATTCAATCATCGTATCGGTGCACCTGGTTTCCTCTGTTTGCGATCACCGCGCATAGCTGGCAATGCCGGCCTTAAGGACCAGGTGGCTGCACTTTACTGGGTGCAACAAAACATAGCTCAGTTCCGAGGAAATCCTTATGATATCACCGTTTATGGAACTGGCAGTGGAGCAATATCCATAGAGTTACTAATGCTCTCTGGAGCAAGTAATGGGTTATTCCATAAGACAATACTAGAATCAGGATCAGTATTAGCACCTTCATCAATGACTTACAATCCTGTAGAAGATGCATTTGACGCTGCCAAAGAGTTAGGATACTATGGTGATATGGATATTAATACTTTACAAAAGTTCTTCTACAAAATGTCAATTCAAAAACTATTAAATGTCTCCATACTGTGGTTACCATGTTTAGAAAAAACTTCTAAAATCTCTCTCATCAACAGTGATCCATTGGATGTTTTGGCAAGTGGAATCTTCCAGAAGACACCTATGATGATTTTATATAGTAACAGCAAGCAGTTTGATATTATAGCCAATAATAAGGATCGTTTTAATGATGTTCCTGTGAATTTCGACCCTTTGTTACCAAATAACTTGGACATAGATAACATAGGTATAAAGCAAAGGATCGCAAAACTAACCAAAAACTTTTACTTTAATGAAACAGACTCTATTGAAGAGATTGTTCAAGGTTACATGGATTATGTGAACGATATATTTTCTGAATACCCAATTGTAACAAGTGCAGCATATTATGCATATAAGAATCCTCAATCAATATTTTTAATGAAATTTACCTACAAGATAAGGAATAACAGTTACAGTTGGGAGGCTCGGCACGGAGATATGTTTCAATTTGTTTATAAAAATATTAACTGGGAAGGTCAGACTAGACTTCTTGCACATATTTTAAGGACCATATGGATTAATTTCATTAAAGTTGGGTATGATATATGATTTTTCTTCATTAAATTTACCTTTAGTTGTCTAAGCATGTCAAAACTGTTTTTATTTTATTATATACTTTAATGGGAAGGCTAGAAATTGAACAAACCATCATATTAGTATAAACTTCTGACTATATTATGTGTTTCAGAGACCCAACACCCATCACTACAACCCTCATGCCCGACGTATGGACACCAGTACCGACCTCAATATTTCACGGCCAAATAAACTACAGAAAGATAACATTCCTTAACTTTGGTAAAAGCTTAAACAACCAGGAGATCTCCAGTCAACAGTTTACATTCTGGCAACATATTTACGAGAAGTTCTATAAACATTACAGTAATAACTAAATAAACATTTTGTTAAAATAAACAAATCATTTTTCTTTAATATTTTAAATTTATTTTAATGTAAACTTCTAGAATGTTATAAAGGTTGTTGTAATATAATAGGTATAATAATAGCAATGTTAAACAGTTTCAAACATAACATTATATTATTAAAAAATAATACTGCATTCTTAATCTTATAAATCTTATAAGAATGTGTTTTTCATACGACATTGGAAAAACCGGCGACAAAAGCGTAGGTGACAAAATGTTTTGTTTGTTCTATCTTAACATTAGCGTTTATCATAACAAAAAATTATGGAATTCCCAGATTTTACATCTCGGGCTACGAATTACATCCGTGATATCCATGCGTCAAATGTAAGACAATTTTTTTTAAATTCAAAATTTAAAACTTTTGTCTTACTGAATTGAGTCATTAAGTTTAGTAATTCATATTTAAAATAACGTAACAAACAGATAAGAATAAGTAAATTAAATTTATATTTACAAGAATTAGGTACGTCGTCAAATTAAAAGTATACCGTTACCTGGTGAATCGCAACCCGGAGATGAGAAGTGAGGGTTCCAGCGACGAGCTAGAAATCACACAATAATCGCATAACTATCCCGGCAACTATATTTACACTTTTCACTTAATTTTCATTGAATAAAATAGTAAAATCAACAAGTAAAATACAAAAGGCAAAACATGAATCTCCCGTCAGATTTACACTGACATGACGTGACTTACGTTCCGTATCGTTCAAATTTTACAGTTCAGTAACCAACTGTTTTAAAGCTTTCTAGTTAATTTAATTTTTTTTAGAATAAAACTATAGAACATTCTTGTGATAATTTAATTATACATAAATGAGGAAAAGCTATATTTATATTTAATTATTATACTTCAATAGTATTGACTTAATTCTTAAGAGCAGTAGCGACATCTCGTGTTCAATATTGCGCAGATATCTACCATAAAATGTTTCTCAACCTACCGGAGAAAATAATATATCGAGGTAGGTACCTACATATCCATATTTATTCTTCCATCTAACTTTATTATGTTATTGCAAGAGTCAACTATCATCTCGAAGATTACGCTACCGTATCCCAAATTACAAATAATTTTAATAAAATTTTAATAAAACATGTATATTATAGCTAGTAGGTAATACTAGTTAACTGATTAGTATTGATTCTTTTAAGAATTTATTTGCACGTATAACTTGGATGCGGTCCATAAAAATAGAAAATGTTTTTTTGTATAGGTCAGGTAAATGGGGAATTCAGACTTTTTCTCCCTACTCCCTATTCCCAAATAACATATCAGGGAGCGGACAGCATCTGAAAACCAGCGCTATCCTTTGAGCTCGGTCTCAGGATAGCAAATTAGCTGAGATGTCGCCTTTTTCTACGTTTCTGTTGGTATGTATTGATTTTATAATGCTTTTAATTTGTATTTTTTTAGTAGCAATAAACACCTTTTTATTTATTATTTTTTATTTAAAAGTTTAACTTTTATCCATTTATCACTTGGTGCATAAGGAGATGAGTCAGGGAATAAAACTAGGTAATTCAATAACATTTGTTTATTTTAAACAATCAAACTACAAAAATAATTTATTTTTAAAGTGATAATATCACAACTCTTAATCTAAAAATGATTGAATGACAAAATGTACCTATAAATACTTAATAGGTATCACATACTATTATTAATATTATTGTCAAAATACTGCTGTCATTTTTGTCTGTTCTTTAAACTTAGGCGATTGTTTTTACGATATTATTAATTAGTTTTTCTAAATTAAAAAAATAAATTAATAACATCAATCATACAATCTGTGTATATTTATGTCATATAAAACTGGATTAATATAATCTGTGATTATGTTTACACGTTATTTCTGATCTATGTAAATATTTAATACACTATTTGAAATTGTTTAAAGCTTATGGACGTTTTGAATTTTTGAATACGTTGCAACCATTACTTGCAAAATTTGTAATGCGCCGTAAATAAATTCAAATATTTTTTTTTTGTTTTGACAGTTATGATTAGTATTGCCATAATCGAAATAATTAATGACAGTTTAAATATCTTATCCGGATTCCGTTTACATTTCAATATAGGTAAGTAGCGTAAATCAACAGTTTTCGCATATAATTACAACAATCGTTTCTAAATAAAATAAAGGCAAGATTATACTAGCTTATGCTAAGCTTATGTCTTTTTATACAATTCAGTTTACATTTCAATGTTAGTATACAATCTAATTACCTTGTACAATATATTTTGTCATATTGTTTAAGATTTTTGATTTTTAAATTCAACAACAATACTGTTTTTTTAAACATGTTTAAATATTTACACAATTTTATAGCGGGTAATTTATTTAAGTCTTAACTATTTAAAACATTGATATTCTGTATCTATGGTAGTTGTCAGTAATTTATGGTTTAATCCTACATAATCTGTTACATGCAACACTCGCTATTATCTATGGCCGTGGTTTTCCGCCAACCAAAGAGGAAGTATCCCACAGCTAGACCGAGGACGAGCGCCAAGCACAGCCAGACATTGTACGTCATGAAGACAAGCATCAGAATGTAGGAGACCCAAGCTTGTATGAAGTAGAGGAACGTTTGGTATATATGGCCGCTTGAAAACATCGTGTATCTGAAATGAAAAAAATAGAATTTTAATCTTTAGTAAATGTAGTTGTTAAAAAGAAACATACGGTACTTTGTAGCTTTTAGTCAAATTTATAATTTATACCTACTGAAATAATTATTGATCTCATTTTTTAAACGAAGAACTTCACGGGTTTTTTTACAGAACTGTCAATATTTCAGAATGTCAGTGTCAGAATTTTTGTCAGTTTAAAGACATTTTAAAAGATGAAAAGTATATTAAGTAAAATACTCACGTAGTCCGTCTAGTATGGCAAGATCTGGTAGCTCCATTCTCGTTCTTAGCGATGTTAACTTGCGAGTCGGCGGTGGCCGCCTGCGCCGCCTTCTCGAACAGAATGTCGCGGTAGTACTTGAAGCCTTCATACAGCACACTTGCCACGAAGATAGCCACACATGAACCGAAAAGTTCTAGAGCGTTCGACGTCTCCCAACCCTTGAATAGGATCTCTTGGACAACCCCCGCGTGAAACTGAAAAGGGAGAAAAACATTATTTAATAATGGTTCCTTTAATTTTACAAGCAAAAGTTGATTATAATAAGTTTAATTGCTTTTCTGATTTCATTTTCGTTGTTTGTTCAGTGATTAAACAGTAAATAATAATTAATTTAAATAATAATTGCAATCATTCAGTAGAATTGGGAATGTAAGAGAAAATTTCTCATTGTAAAGTCTTATTGTTGTGGTATCATTTTCAGAACTCGACCACGCGGGAAAGATCAGCTGTCAAATAAATGATGGCGGTAAGAGGCAGACATATTGACTTTGCTATGACGTCATACTGCAGTCTCCAATCACGACAATTTCAGTGTTGCGTAATTTTTTAACCGATTTACTTTAATTAACTTTAAAAGTTATTAAAAGCAAAAGTGCTTTTTAATATATTTAAAAACAACGATGACCATTATTAACACTCCACTGTAAAAATTGACAAATGTCTAAAGACCTCGCACTTAAGTTTATTTAAAAAAAATAAAAACAAACAAGCAATAAAGTGTCCCTTGAATGTGTCAGTGGATCAACAGTCCAGTGTTGCCTGATTTAAGGAGCGCACGCGCAGCGAATTGCAATACGTTAGCCGTTTGGCATTTAATTGATGACACACATAAAACTGTCCACTTTCGTATTGTCCACGTGTTTAAAAATAAATTAATATTAATATCTTATTATTTATTGGCGTATATGTAATATGTTTATTGGTGTACATTTGAACATTGTTGTATTGAGATAAACTATGATTGACGATATAGAAGTAGTTATATTTTAGAAAAATGTTTACAAAATTACATAGAAATAGATTTCAATACTTTTTAACAAGGAAGACGAATACATATACTTAATCGATATTAATAATAATTTTATTTATTAAATGACGTATCTTGTCAGTGTCAAATAAACCATAAAAATATTTGTTTTGATTCAGTTTTTACGCGGGAATAAATTGTGAATAAACATTTGAACGATATGTCAGGTTTTTCCATTTATTTTTATCAGCGTATCACAGTTCCGTGGGAAAGCTGTGTCTTGTAAATAGATAGTGCGACCGCACAGTGGTTTAGTGCAGTGATAACGCATTGATAAGAAATTATATGTAAATATAGGTTAATATTTATTAAGTAATATGTTCAATGAGCCATTTAATTGAGGTTAAATTGGCTGATAATCAGCGATGTGGTTGTCTAGGTCCAGTTTTTGATGAGTACCTATTTTGGGGCACTAAACTATTTAGAAATTATATTTTTGCTAGCTTCGCTCGCATATATTACGCATGTATATTGTATAAGGTATATATATAAAAACGTTTCTCTTGAATCCCTCTATCTATTTAAACTGCATAAGAATCGGTTGCGTTTTAAAGGTTTTAGCATAGTTACGTAGGGATATAAGGACAGCGAAAGCGACGTCGTTTTATACTATGTCCTTATTTATCTGAGTTTTATAGTCGAAATAGCTACCGTAACTGATCTTAAAAGTATGATTGAAATATCATTTTTCATTGAAATATTATTGCTAGGCTGACATGGCCTTTTCCGCCAATAGCTTGAGCACGTAAACCATCCTTGTTTTCCAACTATAGAGCATAGTGGCGCACAATGCCCAATTATGCTGCAGCTTATTGTACCGTGAATCAGTTTTAATTTGAGATTGAATTGAAACATTCAACATAAAGCATTATGTCGTCTAATGCGTGAAAACTAGGCGTAATCTTTTATATAAATGATGCTTACCACCATAGCGTGGCCGTGGTCACCGTGGCCGTCGCAGTGGGTGGCCACTGCCACATTTTGATCAGTCTCGGGTGCTGCTGCCATTTCTGAAAATACATAATACGATATTATTATTACGTTAACACGTATAGGTCGCGGCACGGATGTTTAGCACTGGACGAGAATAGCTGCGTATCGGTAGAATCGCGCTAGTAATTGACGTATTGGTGCGAGAAAGACAACACGACTGGGACAACCAATCAACGCTCGCGCACCCGACGATCACGCGCCCCATGCGCCTTGCCGTCCCCTCGATACCTTATTTTTGACTTCTGCACAGGTTTCGTTGAGCGCTAAAGATTCGTGACGCTACTTATACTCAACAGTACGTAGTGTTTTGTGTGGTGCCATGGTAAATGGCGGACTCTTCATTCTTGGGTGTCCCCGTGAATCTATCCCAAAGAAAAATGAATGAGCACCAATGGGTTTTAATCTTTTTAGTCTTAGTAAGGCCTTCCTAACTTGTACTGGACGACGTGGTATCCATAATTTCCGTAAAAAAGCAACAATCAGAGTTTCTTTTCGAATCTTCTCTGTAGAAACTGCCTTCCGAACCGAACCAATGTTTTTTACTACAATGACGATTCAACAATGTGTTAAATATGTAGTCTAGTTTAATAAATTGACTTTGAGTTCAGAAGAAAAGAAAATGGTAGGATTCAAGTGTTGACTGATTTAGAGAAAGCCCCAAAACGATGTTTATAGCCGCAGTTTCCTTAATAGAAACAGCTATTAGCAAGATAAGAAGAAGAAGAATATAATCTCTAAAGAGAGAGAGTTAACTGTCTCTTTAGATGCATATTTAGTACTTGTTCTTTACAGACATATTTAGTACTAATTTGCCATTTGTAATTTTACCGTATAGACCTCTTATACAATTTGGTACCGACCAATTTCGTTTCCAATTTTCCGATATAGTTAAACAATGCGTGTGAACTCCGATTATATGAAGTGTTACTAAACACTGATACAAGCTCCGTAAGGCACAGCTCGGTATTGTTCCGTTGCTATTGTTCCATACAACATAGTACATAGTACCTACATACTAGGTATGTTCACTGTTTACTATGCTAGTATTCGTTGTATATGTTTTATTTTATACCAAGGTAAGGAGTTATAGTTTTTTATTAATATTTCCGAAATATATATACAAACCGAATAAATATGAGAACGTAAAGTGAAGCCATTTCAAAGTAGACAATTTTGTCTACTTATATAGATAATCGTATCTATTTTTTCATCACAAACCCCTGAATATATTCCTTAAATATTTAATAAAAATCTACGTTCATATAATAACTTGAAGCAGTCTCTTAAAAACTCAACTTGCATACATTAACTTCTAAGCATTATTTATCATTACAAGTCATTCGATAATTAACTCTACTACAAGTAAATAAGATAGATTATAGCTAGACAAGCTCGTATCGCGGCTTTCACTACACAGGGCCGCTTTGCGCAATGCTGCAATCGCTTCTTGCTTTATGACTTCCTAGTATCTCAACTTCGACATTATGGGTCTTTGACATTTTAAACTAAACAAGAAGAAAACTTGATCGATTTTAAATTAAATTTGGATATACTTACTTACTTGAAAAGACGCTGATTCGAGTTTAAGTTTTCAAGTTATATGGGAATTTGACTTAATCGAAATTAAGTAATGATATATCTTGTAGAGGAGGTAGCAAAAGTTTACTATGTATGAGACGCGGAGGTTCGATTTTTTTCGACTTGAGGAAAATGATTAAATTTGGTTATGGGGAATCACTTATTTGTTTTATAGACAGAAGATTCAGGTTTCGATCAACTGAGTACAACGCTATTTTAAAGGAAGGGAAAGAAGATTTTTACCTTAAAGGTTTTACTGTATTCATTTTCTTTTTAATACAAAAGACAATTTTTAATTTTAATTCACAAACTAGCAAACGAGTTACTTGACGAAGTACCTATTCGCCATAACGTCATTACCGCATACCTATGCCGAGAACTAAAGTACCTACTTTTAGTTACGATATATCTATTCGAATATATTATTAAGTATATCACTTTAAGACTTTTAAGACGCTTTGAATTTCAAGTTATGGGTATTGGTCAAATGTCTAATTTTTGATACAAATGCTGTGGCGAAAGGCATACG
>JADANM010005263.1:261112-284682 GCA_026213755.1 Eurema hecabe | reverse complement strand
GTCAAATGTCTAATTTTTGATACAAATGCTGTGGCGAAAGGCATACGAGTCTAAATTTAAAAGTTATATAAAACTCTACTTACGAAGCACAATAATTTTATAAATTTCCATTTAAATATCGAAATATGTATCAATAGGGATGTTTATTTAGTGAGAATTTTATAAATTACGAGTTTCTACAGAGTGAAGTCGTTTGGAAAATCCAACTGATTACTGACCTTACGATATAAACGACTCTAGGGCCGTATAGTAAACATTATTTTCAATAATTAATATATGTTTTTTTATATTAAAAAAAATATTGTGTATTATGTATGTAGTAATCTATACTTCTTTACTCATATATATAAAGAAGTAGAGTTTGTGTTTGTTAAATTGTAAGGGGTAATATCGGGATCTACTGAACCTATTTTAAAAATTCTTTGACCAATAGAAAGCCACATTATTGGTGAGTGTCTTAGGCTATAAAAAAAGGGATTGTTAACATTATGCCCAACGAAATGGGCACGGGTCCGCTAGTCTTCTTAATATATATAAATCTCGTGGCACACTGTTTGTCCTCAATGGACTCCTAAACCACTTAACCGATTATAATAAAATTCGCACACCATGTGCAGTTCGATCCAACTCCAGAGATAGGATAGCTGGCATCCCGGTATTGCGCCGGGAACGGGAACTACGCGGGACACAGCTAATATATTAGTCTTTTCTCTAATATTAAATTAAAACCCAAAGATTTGTCAAGATTTACATACGAACATAATATATGCATACGTAGACTCTTAAAACGAAAAATGAAATTCCTATTGTTATCAACACAAATAGCTCGCAATTGCTGTTATCAAACAATAAAAAATCATTAGGGCTCGTTGAAGTTACGCAATCTCATACTTTTACTGCGATTTAACAACCGTTAAGGTGTTTAAAATGATTTGTTTTTATTCTATGAAGTGGTGAGACGAGCTGGACGCCCTCCTGATGGTAAGAGAAACGCCTGCTCATAACCAATGTAGTGCTACCCAGAACTTTGCTCCAGGCAGGGTGCACTACATCGACGCTCCCCACTTTGTGTCATAAGATGTTAAGGCTCATTAGCCCAGTAATCTCGAATAGGAAAAAAAGTAAGTAATTTCACTTTGTAAGAACTGTTTTTAATCCCCGACGCAAAAACGACGGGGTATAAGTTTGACGCGTGTTTGTGTGTGTGTGTGTGTGTGTGATAAATAACCAATCATTATCTTGTCTTTTTATAACGATACAGTTTAATAGGATACTAGCTGTAACCCGCGGCTCCGCGGGGACTTTCATATAAACTTTGATCCCCCCCCCTTCCTCCCATATAACCCTTTTTTTGCAGTTAAAAAGTAGCCTATGTTTTATCTCAGGACTCTTTAGAACATCTTTGTACCAAATTTCATTACAATCGGTTCAGCGGTTTTGGGGGCTAATTAAAAAAAAGTAGCCTTTCCCGGGCTTTAGACCATCTGTGTACCAAATTTCATTACAATCAGTACAGTAGTTTTAGCGTGGTGGAAAGACAGACAGACAGGGTTACCTACTTTCGCATTTATAATATTAGTATGCATTTTATTTTTAAGCCGATTTAAAAATACAATTTTTCTTTATAACCTACTTAAGTGCATAATATTATGTTTTTAGAACAATTAAGAGTAGAATAAAATTATCGTAAGAAAAGCTATTAAATCAGCTGCATTGAATTTATCAGATATGAATGTTTTAAAGTAACTGTACTGTAATGTGGCTTATAGCGCTGAATGCCATAAATTGATTATTTTATAACTGGTTTATAGCAGCTAGTTCCACAGTATCCTTTTTAATCTATACTAATATTATTAAGAAGTATAGTTTGTGTGTTTGTTAAATTCTTTGACCAATAGAAAGCCATATTATCGCTGAGTGTCATAGGCTATATAAAAAACCGAAAAGTATAATAACATTATGCCCTAATATATCTTCGCTCTTATTAGTCGCAGCGTAATGTTATGTAGCCTAAAGCCTTCCTCGATAAATTGTCTATTCAATAAAAAAAGAATTTTTCAATTCGAACTAGTAGTTCCTGAGATTAGCGCGTTCAAACAAACAAACAAACTCTTCAGCTTTATATATTAGTATAGATAAATTATTTTATTTGGTGTATAACTGTAAATATACATATGTACAATAGAACAATTTTATATAATCTAAGATGATTCAAAGCACAAACTCGCGCCGGATCTCGTGTATTAACATAATCGTTGTTTTGCATCGAACCCACTTCCCTCCACTTGCGCTGGACACAAGACGCGCATTATCATACATACATATTATTTATATGAACATACTGTTCAGATGTAAACTAATTATTATAACATTTATTGTAAACCTGTGTCGACGAACGATCGTCCGTCATAGTATCGCTTCCACGAAAAACTGAAATCAATATTATTGGCAACGACTTTTAAAGGCAGTTCATTATTACTATTATAAAGGCGAAAGTTTGTAAGTATGGATGTATGGATGTATGGATGTTTGTTACTCTTTCACGTAAAAACTACTGAATGGATTTGAATGAAACTTTACCACAATATAGCTTATACATCAGAATAACACATAGGCTACAATTCTTGAGGATTACAAGGGAGGAAAGGGAGGGTCACAGTTTTTAAGAAAGTCCACGCGAACGGAGTCGCGGGCAATAGCTAGTATACAATACTTTTTATTGCATTATAGGTCGCGTCACGGATGTTTAGCGCTGGACGAGAATAGCTGCGCATCGGTAGAATCGCGCTCGTAATTGACGTAGTGGTGCGAGAAAAACAACACTATGGGGAACCAATCAACGCTCGCGCACCCGACGATCACGCGCCGACCCCTCGATATCTTATTTTTGACTTCTGGGCAGGTTTCGTTCAGCGCTAAAGATTCGTGACGCTACATATACATTGCAATTAAGTAAACAAAAAAAAGCTTAGCGTTACAAACGTTATTACTGTGTGGGAAAGAGATAACCGGCCACGCAATGAAAATTCGTATGCGGTCTCTTTCTATGGTCGAGAAACGTATGATAATATTGAAGATATGTATGGTAATGTATCAAACTGCGTTTTTTCTCGTACGTATTCGTTTAAGACATATTATATAGATTGACATATAGTCCTGATCGTCCCCTGACCACTCGCAATCATCTGTAACAAGACAATGAGATGTATCCGGCGAAACAAAACAGAGGGGTTTACTATATAAACATACTAGCTGTTGCTCGCGACTTCGTCCCCGTCGGATCTATTTCTATTATTATGTTATAGTAAGTAAGTTAAGATCATTAAAAGAGGAATAATTCTTTCATTCATATTTCTTGGTATCTTGAACCGTTTTCGCAGCGCACGCAAAGGAAGCCCTCAAAGATGAATAATTTTCCCCGTTTTTTCCATATTTTCCATTATATCTTCGCTCCTATTAGTCGCAGCGTGATGTTATGTAGCCTAAAGCCTTCCTCGATAAATGGTCAATTAAATAAAAAAAGAATTTTTCAATTCGAACCAGTAGATCCTGAGATTAGCGCGTTCAAACAAATAAACAAACAAACAAACAAACAAACAAACAAACTCTTCAGCTTTATATATTAGTATATAGATATTGCTTACTGGCTTACTAGTTGTCTTTAGTAGTTTTTGCTGCGTTCAAGACTCGGAAAATCTGGTTGTTTTTTACACGCTTTTTATTAGCGTCACCTGTATGTTTGTATGTTTGTTTGTAACCGACTTCTTTGGGCACGATTTTGACCTACTTTAGACGGCCAGATTTCGTTCAAACTTTGTAGATTTATTGAGGACTGATGACAATACACTAATTTGTTTTAATTATTCCATTTTTATTTATAGTAGACTTTAATTAGTTACAGAAAAATCATGTTCTTAAACAATCTATGAATAATTTGATTACAGCTGTAGGTACCTACAGATTATGATAATTAGTTTTTACAAATATGTACTTGCATTGTTCTTATGTAGTGAAAAATCTGTGATAGGCAAAAGCATAATTAGTTTATTAGTTTTGTATTTGACACTTAAGCCCTTTTAACCGACTTAAAAAAAGGAGGAGGTTTCTCAATTTGACTGTGTATATAAGCTTGTTTTTTTTCTTCATACGAAATGCTTTTTAGTTTGAAGTCGGTTTATTTTTGTTAATTTTTTTTTATTCGAGTTGAATTGCGAAGCATAGTATATTTCTTTATAATATACTCAAAATATTTTCTATGAATTTATCTATGATCAACTAGTCATTCTATTAGCATGTTAAATTATGTCAATTGCTTGCATCGTTATCTTTATTGGTTAGCCTTATCGATGAACTAACATTAACAACTTCGATTAATATTTGGTAAAAGATTAGTTAAAGGTTTCAACATAAGTAAAAACTCTATTTTTATATTTATACAAGAAGTAAACACTACATCTACTTAACTAAGAACTTATTTTATTTTATTTCTAAAATGTGGAGTTCGTGATTTAACAACATAGATCTATACTGGCATATAAATATTTCGTAGACGAAAAAAGTAACTGTCACTAATTTGCGCGGCAAACGTATGTGACAGATGTCAATTGTTTGCGCAAACATGGCGAATATTTAGTAAACGCGACCCGCGCGTCGCTAAGCGGATGTTGTTTCCCGCTGTCCTGTCTGTCTGTCAACTATGTGTAGAATTCTAAACATGTTTCAATAAAAGACAAACTGCCAATAGCTAGTTATTGTTCGCGAGATACTTTTAACTTTTCAAATATTTTTTAAAGGCATTTGAAGCGATTCAGCCCGTCAAATTAACGAGAATTTTTTCCTAATAAATAAAAGAGCAATAACATTTAGTCACTAGAAAATTAATAGTGATGTGTTCTTATCGAAATAATCAGAATTGGAAAAATTCTACAAAAAAGTTTATCAATCTTGAAAATAGATTTAACCATTTCAAAAAGTGAGATTATAACTTCAATTCTTAGGCTTTATGTTATTCTCAAAGTCAACCCAGTAAAAAACAAATAATAACACAAGTTCGCAAGCAGTTACAGGAAAGAGCCGTCAGGAACCTGCACCCATCCATATTAACGCGAATGTAGTAGAAATATTTTTAACACATGTAAATAGCTGTAAAACATTACTGTGAAGAATCGTACCGAAACACTCAAGAGGCTGATAACAAATGTTTATTGTAGTTAAATTCTGTACGGCTGTTAGAAACGGTTAGCCAGGATGGGGAAAGCGTCAAAACATTGACTGTTTTGACGTTTCTTGTATGCGAATTTAGTGATATTTGCTTGATCTACATTTTGGGTGACGAATAGAATAGAAACAGACTATGTATTGTTGAAGACTTGCGTGTTATAACATTATAAAGAGTTCAAGTTAAGTTGTTCAACAGTGAAGGTTTGACGCAAGCGAGCGTATGGTGAATCTGATCATAGAAGAAAGTGTTCTGGGCTATTTAAATAAATAAAAATTACTTAACTGTATCCTTATCGTTATAGTGTGATATCTTCTAGGCAATCTTGGCACTTCATAGTTAAATGTTGCATCAAGCAAAGAATAAGATGGATTTTCTGATTTACATTGTTTAAAATCTAGTTTCGGCAATCAGAAAGGGAAATGGACTATGGATAACGTAGTATACATACGTATAATAAGTAACATATCTATAGATTTTTTTTAGGTTTAGTAGACTGTTACCAGAATAAAAACTAGTTAATCTTACCTTTACGAAAACGAAACTATAAACGAATATTACAGTGAGATTTTTTAAGTAGTTTGTTGAATGAAAGCAGTCGACCTTTATCGCAACGCAATCGCTGGGAGGCCAAATTGCCGAATTACAACATCACTTTGCTTGTACAAATCTTAACATCCATCAAAAGATATCGGAAATATCTTTAAGACTTACTTTAATTTTAATGAACCTTTCCATGTAACTTGTAGGTATTCTAAACAATGAGGGTTGTCCAGGACAGTAGATATTAGTGTCTTCGATAAAGCTTGCCGTACAATTATTTATAGAAATTTTCCCGACATAAAAAGGTACCTTTATCAAACTCTAGATATTGCTCGCGACTTCGTCCCCGTAGATTTTTCCATTATTTCCTCGCTCCTATTAGCCGCAGCGTGATGTTATGTAGCTGAAAGCCTTCCTCGATAAATTGTCTATTCAATAAAAAAATAATTTTTCAATTGGAACCAGTAGTTCCTGAGATTAGCGCGTTCAAACAAACAAACAAACTCTTCAGCTTTATATATTAGTAAGTATATAGATATGAGTACATAGATTACACATCCCATTTCATTTCGATTCATTCATTCAGATTCGATGATTTTATTAAATTAACAAGGTAGGTTAATTTAATAAAATCGGTTTTTTTTATTAAAAACTTTATAATATTCTGACTATTGTTGATAATGTGTTCGTGCTATGTTATATATTTTAAATGTATAAAATATCTACCGATATATCTTATAGTATGTGATGTCTTGTTCGCGATAACAATATAATATGATAACCACTTACTGTTTCATATCAAACACGATTTAAGATTGCAAAGATTCTATTTCTGCACCCTACTAAAATTATAAACGCGACATTTGTTATATTGTAGTGACAAATGTTTGTTACTCCTTCACGCAAAAAGTACTACATTGAATTGGATGATATTTGGCATGCATCTAGATTAGTGCATGAATTAATGAAGTGGACACGGTTATCTTACAATTTTGATTTTAGTGACTAGTAAGTAAATTAAATTATAATTCGTAATGCTTTAAAATATTCTTTGTTTACGTGAAAAAAAAATAGATGTCTATAAGATGAGGTTTTCGACAAAAAAAGCGACTTTTAAATAATATATTTATCAAAGTAAAAAAGGAAAATCAACGACTATAGTAACTATGATACTATGAAATATATATGTATAATAGACATAATAGAAAAATCACGTTACAGGAAAAAGAGTCACGATTCAATATCACGAGGACCTAGTTAGTAATTATTGAGAAATTATAAAAAGATGCCACGCTAGAAATAAACTAACAGAGAAGCGTTATTATTGCCAGAGCGCATTTTGTTGACTGTATTTTTTTACACGTGCCGAAATTAGATCGCCTTTGATTTTTGATGTATAAGTTACTGGGTATACCTACATGCCTATAACCAGGTAGAGCTATTATATTAATACATTTAGGTTTAGGTCGCACCACGAATCTTTAGCGCTGAACGAAACCTGCGCAGAAGTCAAAAATAAGCTTGTACATAATACTTCATTAATGTGAGTAAAACGTGTATAGTGCGCGTCATTTATGTTTAGCGCTGGACGAGAATAGCTGCGCATCGGTAGAATCGCGCTCGTAATTGACGTATTGGTGCGAGTAAGACAACACTACTTTTTTTTTTTCCGTGGGGAAATGCTCACGCACCTACCGTCCCGGGGGTGAGATAGTAGGTTATGTCGGACTCAAACCGACTAAAACCCCACGATGTTCCACTGTTCCGCGTATGGACGGGGTCACGGGTGCTCTGGCGGACTCTTCCGCAGCGCAAGACAACACGACTGGGACAACCAATCAACGCTCGCGCACCCGACGATCACGCGCGGGTTTTTTTCTTCATTTCACCGGGGGTAGGTCTCTTTCGCAGGAGACCGACTGGGTGGATACCCCCACAGTGCCAGACATTCTACCGCCTGAGCAGTGATATGCAAATGTCACTGTGCTCCGGTCTGAAGGGCACTGTAGCCAGCGTAATTACTGGGCCAATGAGTCTTAACATCTTGTGACTCAAGTGGGGAGCGTCGGTGTAGCGCAGTGCGCACCTCTGTCCGGAGTTAAGCTTTAGCAAAGTTCCGGGTAGCACTGCACTGGTTATGGGCTGGCGTTTCTCTTAACATCTGGAGTACGTCCAGCTCGTCTCCCTACTTCACCGCATAAAAAAAAAAAAAAAAAACGCGCCCCGCGCGCCGCCGTTACCTCGATACCTTATTTTTGACTTCTGCGCAGGTTTCGTTCATCGCTAAAGATTCGTGACGCGTACTATACATACCTAATATTTCATTAATGTGAGTTAAACATGTACCAACCGCAATTATTGATAACGGTCCTATCTCTTCTAATAATAGTTACATTATTGGAAATCCCTCTGTCTATTTTCACTAACTTTGTCAGGATAAAATGTATAATGTATTTAGAATTCTTTTGCGTGCTTATTTAGAGTATTTTAATGATAGATGACTTTTTCTATGAATAAAGCAATTTAAGAAGCTAATTTCGCCCTAATTGTGACCCTATTCACATTATATATTGACTCAGGAGGCAAACGTCGTAATTATTACTTACTATATATTTTATTTTATTGTTTAATTTATCATAAATTTCATAAAGATGAATTGACTGTGTTTACGAATTTTTATACTTAAGTGGGCAATTGTTAAAGTACTGTTGCGAAATTGTAAGATTCAATCATAAATTGTTGTCCTGCTTGTTGGTGCTCATTATAAATAAATAAATAAATTCTTTAAAATGGTGGTACCACCTTCCCAGAGTTCCCACGAAAACCCATTCCATTAGATTTTCCATTGCGTGTCCTCCATTAGATGGAAACATCGAAAACATATTTCTCCCGCCCTCCTTTCTTCCTATCCTTTTTTCCCTTCTGGAAACACTGTTTTCCCCAGTTTTTAAAGGACGACAACACATTCGTGAAGCAATTTTTGAGTATTTATTTGTATTTAAACCTACTGTTCTATTATTCATCATAATATTAAAAATAACTAAACCCATCTGGTGATACGTTATCGTGTACAAACGAACAAACTCGCTGTACGAGTATAGTAAAGAACAAGTAATTACATAAAGTATAACATAACAGGCAACTCGTAATAATCTCGACCTTATGTGGGGGCGTAATTAGGTCGTGTCGGAGTTGCGTGCGCGCATATGTAATAGCACTATTTATAGTGACGTCATATAAACTTCAATTCAATTGTAAATATCCAAAACATAGTATAAGAAAGCCGTTTTTTCTGTCCCTATTTCCCTATGTATGGTTAAAGCTTCAAAACTAGGCAACCGATTGTCATGCAGTTTTTTGAATGGATAGAGTGATTCAAGAGGAAGGTTTATTTGTATAATACATGTATGAATGCGGGTAAAACCACATGGCGTAAATAGGCTTTTGTAATATTAGTATTGTTTCAAAATACCGTGCTAAAAAGTACATGTTCATATAAAGACTAATCTTCATGATTTACGAATCATTGCATTTATAACATATAAGATAATATGTTATGTTCCTCTCAACTAGAGATTAGGCGTACTCGGCGGGGTTTTTTACATTTGACATTTAACATTTAGCATTATTGCGCATAATGCGCTCTAGTGTTAAACATAATTCGAAAACTAGGCCTGTTTGTACTTGTTCACATGCGAAATGGGAATTTGATTGAACCGAGTTACTCGAAATAAAATTAAGCCGAGTAATACTCGGTACTCGCTACTCGGCACTCGTGTTATTCGGCGCATCTCTACACTCAACCGAGAATGGAATCCAATGGAGGAATCAAGTAACTAGTTATGGTAAAGTAACTTTTTATAACATCTTGTAAGGAATTGTTGAAAAGTCTTTGTTAAGTTGACATTCTTCGAATTATTTTAAAACTGCTTCAGCAGTGTCTTAACTCGTTTTAATTAAATATAGGTAGGTATCTTAGTTGTAACTTGAACTCACTTTAATAAGCTTCAATTTAGCTGAATGATTTTTTTAACTAACTTCAAAAAAGGAGGTTCTCAATTCAATCGAATTGAATAAGAAGTCGGTGCCAAGTAAAACAATAACTGTTAGTTTGGTTAAATCGATATTGTATAGATTGTTGTAGCATTTACTTGGTACCGACTTAAAAATTATGAAATAAAGATTAAATCATTTCTATATACTAAATGAAAATGTGTATTACTTTGTGGGAAGCAAATTTATGTTTTACTTTCTAGTTTGAAGTCGGTTTATTTTTTGTTAAAAATTATTTTTTTATTAATAGCTGGTCCGACGTGGCTTTGTTCACACTGTTCTTACCCTATCCTGTATATGTACCTGTATCCTACCTTATACCCCCCCCCCCCCCCTTGTTCCCTACCTAAGAAGCATCCTCTTACTTCAAGAAATATTCTAAAAAGAGAATCAACAAAATCGGTTCAGCCGTTATCGAGTTATGCACTGTTTTATCTAAACTTATTTTCTGAAACTACGAAACGATTATTTTAAATGAGGAGTGATAATTGCTTAAGACTTAAAGTACCTAACTAGGGGATCGCGGACATAACCGAGCGACGCGATTTAATAGTCTATACTAATATTATAAATGCGAAAGTTACTCTGCCTGTCTGTCTGTCTTTCTATCACGCTAAAACTACTGTACCGATTAGAACGAAATTTGGTACACAGATGGTCTAGACTCTAGAGCCTTGGAAAGAGCATAGGCTACTTATGTTTGTATGAAAGTCCACGCGGACGGAGTCGTGGGCAATAGCTAGTATTATAATAAATATTTGAAGTGCGTAACTAGATAAGATATATCGAACATTTGATACCGTGTTCGTCTTACTTGTATATTATTTATTTTATTAGATTGTTACAAAGTCATATCAATGTATACTTATTACTAAGTTGATTTCATTGAACGAGGACTTATGTTACTTTATAAGTTAAAGAATATAATGGTTTAACATTTCCGAATGAATGAGAAAAAAACAATTTTTTTTTAACCTTACTAGTTGTTACTATGAATGTAGAGACAATAGAAATCTAATTAAGAAGAAAGAGCCATAAACAATTTTCGAATATATTTTGCCTAATTGTCTAAGTTTTAGTTTTTTTTTAATACGATATTAGTCTGTCTACACCGGTAATTACTTTTTAACAAAAAAAAATTCTCAAAGGTGTAAAAAAAACGGTAAATGTTACTTTAGGTGTAAAATATAATACATAATTATTTAAATTAAAATAGCTCTTCAATTGTTAAAACAGCGTAATATTATGATTCATTTTATAGAAGTAGGTAAAGTACCTGACTACAAGTTATTAAGACTTGTTATTTATATAGTACATACGAGTTAACATCGAAATAACACGTTCACCAACAATAGAATATAAATATTTTTGACAAGGCCGATGCAATTACTTCGATAAAAACATACCATTATTAATAATTATTAAACTCATAACTTAAATAAAATTAAGCTCACCTTCACCGTGATGATGATGATGATCCATGTCTAATGTTTATGTCAACAAAGAAAACTTAAAAAAAAAAATAAATGTCAACACTCGCGCGTAAAATTGTGACGTTTAAAGTGGCGCGAAACGTTCACGTTCGTCGCGTTCGAGCGCGGGAATGCCGAGTCGCAGTGACAGCGCCACAGACTAATGATTAAGGACTGCATCCAATAGATATGTGAGCGAGCGATTTTATATAGCCAGTCTTTGATTCATTATTTTTCTATAATATATGTTCAGAAGTGTAGGTACAAACTTAAGTCAGTAGGTACGATATCAGTGATTATTATTTAACTATAAATTAGATTTTCATTTAAACGAAATGCATACCTAATTTATCAAAGCTGACATTTAAATTTTCTATACCATTCACCTAATGAATATTATGTACCTATATAGGAAATGTCTTTCTAAGCACTTATTATCAAACACAAAAAAACACGAGCACACGCCACACAATTGAAAATATTTTTAACCGACTTCAAAACAAGGAATAGTTTTCACAATTCAACATCCACGCTATTATTATGAACCATAGAGATTTACGTACATCGTACAACCTTAATCATTACCCTTATTTTTGGTTCCGCTATAGTCAAGTTATTAAAACATTTTTATCTATCTATATATAAATAAAACACTAATAAAACAATAAACTCATATCACAAGCTATACTATATTTAAAATGGAATGTCAGACTATCAGCAGGTTGCGGTTACGTCACGTCACGTCGGAGTGGCTCGCAACTCGCAACACGTGTTATCTAATTCGGCGTTGTTTATAGTACGCTTCACGAATCTTTAGCGCTGAACGAAACCTGCGCAGAAGTCAAAAATAAGGTATCGGTAGCGGTGCGGCGCGCGGGGCGCGTGATCGTCGGGTGCGCGAGCGTTGATTGGTTGTCCCAGTCGTGTCGTTTTTATCGCACCAATACGTCAATTACGAGCGCGATTCTACCGATGCGCAGCTATTCTCGTCCAGCGCTAAACATAAATGACGCGCACTATACACTTTACAAATTACACTAAGTATTATTGCAGTCGCTAGAATCGAAATGCCACTGGTAAAGTTGCATTTGACACTGACACTTGGCCATTAGTGTTCTAGACCGAACTATGTCTTTTTTAAATGTAAATTTTACGTAAATTTAATGGAATTATTTTTTTAAAGACTTTTCTCCGCGGTTGTACTTTCGCTTTTTACTTATTCAAAATGTTTATAACATTTATTAAACAAGCATAATTTTATTATTTGTGCTATACATAATATATTATATAATTATAATAAGTTATTTAAATATATTATGGTTATAATTATTAAATTATTTATCTAATTAATTTATTCGGATTTGCAACTCTATCACCCAAAAATCTCTACGAATAATAACGACTTTTAATTTCTTAGATACCTTCGTATTTTTCCGAACAGTTATTTAGAATAAAGATAATTATTGCTTAAATATTGAATCATTATGATTATTATTGAATAATACTGATTGTTTCGATACGATTAAAAGTGTTATTATGTAGCATATTAAAGCATAAATAGAATAAAATTTGGGAAATCCAATCTAAAATCGAATCGAATTACCACTGCACCAATCTGTCAGTCAAGATATTTATTTATTTAAAATCTTAGTTATAAAACATCTCACGTTCAACTTAAACGTTAAAAACCAATGATATTATATTAAATAGATACGGTATAAGCGCAAAATTTTGAAGACGCAAAAACATCCTAAGTAGGATGTGTTACCTTTAGGTGATTGGTGCATTCACGCGCAGCTGACAAAGCTGAATATCTCTTTTTTTCTCTCTTTTCTATCGTTGTGACTTGTATTTATGTGTGCTGCCGCTGCTGTGCGGAACACTTTTTTTGGTTGATTTGTATGGGAATAACATATCTATTATATAATATCATTGATTAAAGCGAAGAACTATTTCAACCTTGGACTAAAGCCGAAAAATCAATAGTAAGACAAATAATTATAGATGTATTACAATATTAAAGCCGAGTTATCGTTACATTTAGACGTGTCTTGAATTCTTTAAGACAGGTAGAGTCAACCATTTTAAACAATATACAGTATGTTAATATGTGATGTAATCTATTTGCTATAAAGCAAACGTAAAAAAATGGTCTTATTGATGGAAATTTGAAAATGTTTGATTGTTATTATATTTTTAAATTGACCATATTTTTACATATTTTTATGTTATCACGTGTAAATATAGTATGTTTTTCTTGAATATGTTGCTTGCTCTGCGATACCCGTTTTTATAAAGACGTGCCTATTTGATATAAAATATGTTCCTATTTAGTTTAATAGGTTTAATAGTAAGTTAAGAGAGACGGCATCAGGGCTAAATTGTCCGATTCTCTAGGGAATGTACCTTCTGATAATTAATCGACGATAAGAAACACAAAATTGGTGTTTCGTTCATTAAATGCAATAAAGCAATAATTGAAAAAATGTTATTTCTTTAACCCAAGTTTTATCTGAGTAAACATTTACAATCAATTAATTGACTACAAGAAATGGGGTTTCATTGGAAAAATAATTTTAACAATCAATAGATAGATCAGGAGACATTAATAAATTAATAAACTTGCATTAATAACGATTTCAACGACAAATAAGATGTCTATATTGATAATTAATTAATTAATATTTATATAATGACTTTCATTTGTTATAAAAAGAGTTTAATTTAAAATTAACAGACAAACACTATTTTCAAATTTTAAATTAAATAAGACAATAACAGAATTAAACAGTGTCTCAAAAAAAAAATTGTAAAAAACGATTAAAAATTTTTCATTCCAAATGTTATTTAAAGTTTATTTGCTAAGCTGACCCGTGCCGGACATAATATTAATAATCGTTTTTTATTTATGTAACTTAAAAATAAAAGTTTAAAACTTATTTTTCCGATTCACTTTGCAAAACGGACTACCACGTAAAAGCCTTTTTATCTTTCAGTTTTTTCAATAACCTATAGCACTCGGCAATAATGAGGCTTTCTTTTGGTGAGAGAATTTTTAAAATCTCTTCAGTAGATCCCGAGATTACTCCATGCAATTTAACAAACCCGAACTTTACTCCTTTATAATATTAATATTGATTAATATATTTAAATAATTTTAAATTATATCGAAGTCTAAAGAACGTAGGAACGATGTTATTGACTTAATATCGATAATTAATTAATCAGTAGGTACTCACCAGTAGTGTTCGGCCGTAGATACGAGTATGACCGCTCCGATATCCCTTCACAATTTATATTCATAAACGATTATATTGCCCGTGAAATTACGATAATACTGATATAGATTAATAGATATTTGTTAGGGACTGAAGATGTTTTGATAAAATTCATATGTATTAGGTGGGTACATAATTTTAGTTGTTATGTTTAGATGTCATGTCTCAAGATTAAAAGACAAAAGATGGACCATTAAATTAACTACCTGGACGGGACTCTCAGGCAAAAGAAAGGTTGGTAGACCAGCTAAGCGGTGGGCTGATGATATTGTCTCGGAAGTAGGGCGAAATTGGCGAGGGAAACGTCAGAAATAGAGAAAAATGGAGGAAGAAAAGGGAGCCCTTCACCCAAACGGGATTCACATCATCATAGGATCATATACAAATTAACACTAACTAAACTTATAACTAACTTAACTAACACTACTAATACACATTAATTGTAATGGAAATTGAATGATGTGAAAAATATAAGGCTATTGTTATTATTATTATTATTATGTTTAGATGTTGGGTATTAAAATTGAGCATAAAATTTAGTTTGTTGACAACCGCAACATTAAATGCCGTGTTGTTAGTCGAATTGGGAAAACGTGAAAGGATGGGATAAAACGACATTTAACTAACGGAATACATACAAGTATAAGGACAGATAGTTAGCAGGAACTGTTGTTTTTTACATAAGGAGTCAACTCAAGTGGAAGAAAACCTTTTTAAAATTTAAAAAAATGTAAATATTTATGTTATAAGTAAAACCATATTAATTAGTAAACAAAGCCTTTAAATGTCATGTATGCAATCATTGTGCAATGTTTCGTTTTTGCAACAAATGAAATTTGTATTCCATTTATCTGTGATGTAAAAATGAATCGCCAAACTTGTTGCTAAGTGTACCTGTAACTGGATAACAGCTCAACCGATTTTGATAATTCTTTTTTTTAGGAATATTCCTCGAAGTACTGGGTGGTTCTTAAGCTGGAAAAAATGAGTGTAACTGATAATCTACACCTAGTAGGTAGGTCACAAGTAAGACGAAGTCGCTTAGGCCAGATAATCATAAATGTTAATTATTACAAATTCCTACATCCACTAAATTAATTATCACTCTAGGACTTACGATATGAACAAGATTACCCACATTATTACCCATATTTGGACGAAAAGGACGATAATATACATCGTCAATGCTTTCTTGTAGCTGCTATGTTTATACCCTATCAAAAGTGCTTATCGAGAGTTTGAGATTTGAAAAGAAATAGGGTAACGACGGGTCCTAGCAAGTGTATAATAAATAAAAAAATAACAATGTATTTATACCGTTCTCTATAGTTAATTATATTTTAAAATAATCTATATTTATTTGACGTAACTTTAGTATAAAAATAAACTCGATAAATAATTCATAGACAGCGTCGCGCTGCGAATCACAATGAGTACAAAATTCCCATCTGACTCGCTATTTATTGATTGTTTTAATATTATGCGGTTTTCCCGCTTAAACTAAAACTAATTTTATCTGTAGTATTAAATTATATTCAATTATACGTTTAAATATAATATAGATGTCAATAATGCGTTTATTTATTTCTTGTTATTTTTTTTTGTATCATAGTGACGATTCCTGAGAACTCATTTACATTTTTTTTAATTTTAAAGATTATCTGGTTACAGGAATAGACGGAAACAAGGCTCGATACTGCTTCTATTGAAGAAGTATTCTGATTACTCAAATATAAACTTATGAAAATATTTTCTAATTAATAAATAGAATGTAATGTAACAATTAACAGATTGTCTATTAAATTTGTAATTAGATAATTCTATAACAGTTTTATTGTAATAGGTACCCTAAAAAACCTTTGTGTAGAGATAATAAAAACGTTTTTATTTTTTTTATTTTTTATTATTAATTAAGTATATGTTTCTTTGACCGTACACAGTTTACAACGGAAACAGATAGTCTACAAATTATTATTGCGTTTCAATAAAATACTTAACATTTCTCTCCTAGTCTTAAAGAGAGTAAAAATATAAGTAAATCCGCTAGAAACATAATCAAATAAATTAATGACATGTTCAGAAAACCTTTTATATTTGCACTATTTAATAAAACTTGCTGAGCAATATATGAATAGTACATAAGTACGAAACAGCACACCAATAGTACATATTATGTAAGAATGACGTCGCATGTGATCGGAGTTGCATCACAGTTGATTGTGTCAATAAGCAGTTATACCGACATACACACATACAAACATACACAAAAATATGTGCACGTATTCAGTAAAACTACCTATAGATAATAAATAAAAGGCTTTGATTGTTTTTTTAACCCTCGACGCAAAAATAAAGGGGTGTTATAAGTTGGACGTGCTGTGTGTGTGTGTGTCTGTCTGTCTGAGGCAAGGTAGCTCCGAAACGGATGATCCGATTTTAATGTGTTTTTTGTTTGTAAGGTATATCCGTCGAAAGTGTTCTAAGCTATGTTTGGTGGAAATCGGTTCAGGTCTTCAAGGTCCTCAGGTCGTTTGTTAGGTGTGATAGGAATGTTACACGTTCAGTTTGCTTGCGTTTTTTCGGGGGCTTATGTATTTCTAACTAGCCGTTGCTCGCGACTTCGTCCCCGTAGATTTCTTTTTCCATTATTTCTTCGCTCCTATTAGTCGCAGCGTGATCTTATGTAGCCTAAAGCCTTCCTCGGTAAATTGTCTATTCAATAAAAAAAGAATTTTTCAATTCCTTACATTAGCGCGTTCAAACATACAAACTAACAAACTCTTCAGCTTAATATATTAGTATAGATATTGATTATTTAACTAATAGTTAAATTAGAACTTATAGCTCGGTATATCTTTGGTCATATCTAAGTATATCTAGTACTTAGATATAACCAAATATTTAAGTTATTATGTTTATGCCAGTTTACCTGCGTTGTTTCAATAAGATACAAAGTGAACTATGTATATATTTATTTCATTCAGTAGTTATTCCAAAAACAGTAACAAACTTGAAACATCCATACATAGCTTCTCTCTGCGTCTTCTACCGCATTTACTATGGGGAGTGTTCTTCTGAATTCCACCACCGTTTCAATACCATCCGCACCACCTTGACAGCTGACTGATTGTTTGATTGATTGATTATAATATTAAATTAAACAGACAGACAGACAGACACGTCAAACTCATAAAAGTTGTTGTTTTTAGCGATGTACAAGTCATAACCTTTCATTTGATACCCCACTTGAGCATATTTGCAGACATTCGGGTTTTCTTCCCCACTTTAACCCCATAACTTTTAAACGGCTGAATCGATTTTCATCAAACATGTTTAAGACCACTCGCCCGTAAAACACCCTGTAATACAAAAAAACTAAATTGAAATCGTTTCATTCGTTCGGGAGCTATGATACCACAGACAGACAGACACGTCAAATTTATAACACCCCTCTTTTTGCGTCGGGGGTTAAAAATAAAAATTTTGCTACGCACCACCACCTTGTAGAATCAGCTCATGCGGTATTTCCCATGAATTTCGACTTGGGCTGCTTCAAGAAGAGAGCGTATATCTTATTTAAAGGTCGGTCAACCCGCGCCAGAGTTGTCAAGATAAAAATTTGTTAATGGGCGGCGATGACCACTTTCTATAAGGTGGCTAGCCTGCTCGTTTGCCAACTGCGAGTTTCTTATAAAATAAAAATAAAATCTCACAATTTTTTTTCATTTATACTTACTTTAATTAAGGATTATTATGTTAAATTTGTTTAATAATTTTACAGTTCAAAGGTATGAACCCTTATTTCCTTGCTCCTTAGCTTTTGCCAATTATAAAAACCTTTTTCGTCCCTAAATCGTAGGTAGTACACAGTACATAAAGAAAGACATTGACAAAATAATTTCCAATATAAGTCAATTAATAATCCACATTTGACTTTAAATTTATCGGATAATCTCCGATAGCCGGTCATGAATTCACGAGTCATTTGAAATGCAGAGAACATTCGCCGAATGTGTGGGTTTTTAAACTTTCAAGCAATTTATATGTTATTATAGCTTTGACCATAGACCATAGTCCTTTAATCATCGGCCCGCCGTAAGTGAAGCCAAAACTGAATATATATCTACGTGTAAAAAGCACGTACTTATACTTGATAGCACACAAGTTAAACCTACCGTTAACGTTGGTGCTATAGAAATTTGCCTTATAAATGCGAAAAAATGAATTCTACGAAAAACATACAAATTTTGTAGCGATGCAATTCGGTGACGATCTATGCAAGTAGACAAAATTGTCTACTTTGAAATGGCTTCAGTTTGCGTGCTCATAATATAATTAAAAATTAAAATGTATAACGAACAGTCCTACCTTGGTGGTAAAATGTGCTGCTTGCTGTGTGCTTTTAGTATGAAAGTGAAAGAGAAATAACAGGGAGATAAAAATTTAAGGAGGGTTCAGGATAAACCAATGCTTACCGCACTTACCCCAAATAACAGGCTTACTTAGGGATAGTTAACAGCATTTTTAGAACCTAAACACATTATCTACTTCTTGGTATAGATATGTCTTACAAGTCACAACTGTTTTTATAGCAATAATTGCCCATCAAATTATAGATATTATAAGTAATAATTAATTATAGTGCTAGTAGGTCTCCAAATATCACAAAAAGGATCATATGAATCACAAAAAGGATTCAATATGAATCTATACTTTTTATTTAAGAAATATAAAGTTAAGTTTCTGAATCTGTAGGGGCAATTAACAGATCGCGGAAGAGTCTGCGAAGGTACCCGGGATCCCCACCCGCCGCGGCTGAACGGTAAACAGTGGGGTTTTAGTCGGTAGAAATCCGACATAACCCGGGGGCCTTTCGCCGAGGTCCATGGGTATGATATGAGGATTACCCCACTATAAAAAAGGGGGTAATTTACAGATCTATTTAATCTGCTTTAAAATCAGTTAGTACTGTAGCGACCGCTATTCATGCGCCGAGTCTGAATCGCGCTTACGATATTTTTCCGAGACTTAGCATATATACAACTTCTCGACATCGAACCATCGGGGCCTAACGGCCGGCCAGTCAGTGGTTCGACTGGTCGAGGATCCTCCCTTTGGTTCAGAGGAAGGTCACATCTTCCTTCCTTCCCACACAGTACTATTCCCAGTATTTCAACTACAGAGCATAGTGCGACATTTCCATCAATGTCAAGACGTAAATAGTACTTTTGAGAGTTCTCGATATATGAATGACGAAACATGTACCTAGTTAAAATATTCAACATGAAGTATTATTTCGTATAAAGCGGTATAAAACTAGAATTGAAAAACTAAGCTTGTCTGGTTAAGCATAAACAGTAAACTATACAATTTATGTAATAAATAAAAATGTATATATGTGTCAAACGAAAATTAATAAAAAAATCATGGCGAAGGTGAATCTTTAAAGATGCACGCGTGACGTGCCCACCCGTTCGGAACAAAACACAATTGGGTTTTGGTCAGAACAAAACCGGTATAACTAATGCTCTGTTCATCTAGGCCCATGTGTCTTTTAATTTAATTAACTTTCATGTCTTGCTTCGAAAATATTAAATTGAATAAAACTCATACTTGAACTTGCTAAAAAAGAACAAATGTTAAGTCGCACGATGCATAGCAACGGCGGAACAAAACGAAAATTAAATTAACTAATTCAACCGATTGTTTGTGCATAAAAATTAAAACCTAAAGATATATTAAGAATCTTATCTGAGAAGCTTTCAAAGAGCTGATTGTTCATTGACTCGGTGTCGTGTGCGAGCTTGGTAACAGCCATATCTGAGATAATTAACGATAATAGAGATATCATAGTGTCGTGTGCAATTGTGTTAAGGACACATCTATACGATGCCCAAAACTTATTAAATGGATGACGTTCCGTTTCTTTATTTTTATTATTTATTAAAAGCGCGGGGCTATCTCGTCGAGACCAATCTCGTCCACAGATTTAAAGTGTTGGTAAATTCCTACTTTTTACAAAAATCGCTGTGACATCTTGTTACTTTACACTACATATTCCTATAAAGTATTAAACATCTTTGACAAGATGTTAATGTAATCAGAGTCGACAATAGGTAGGTACTTAATTTTGATTATTATAGGTAAAAGACAAAACACATAAGGCATTTAGTAATTTATTTCAAGCATTGAAAGTATCTTCCCCTTAACAATAATTCACACGGCACTAGGGCCGTGTGCAAGGAGGCTTCAATATCGACATTATATTTCATTAATACGGAATCATCGCATTAAAACTCTATCAATCATCGGCTGTCGTTGGCCACAAAAGTCACTTTTCATTCCCTATCAGCTGATATAATTATTTATGAAGATATAAATTATATTAGATAAGACCGTGAAAAACTAAATTGTAAATAATATTGAATTTACTATAGTTTACAGCCAAATATAGTAATTATATTTAAATTGCATAGAAAACTACATTAAGACATGTAGCGACATCTAGCGTGTAGTTGCTAATACTGTTTAACAAAGAACTGTTGTGAAAATTACAACGTTGCTTGAAAGAACCGCTAGATGGCGCTGCTTTAAGCTATTTACATGTTTTCGTTATTAAAGCGGTGACTATTTTTTTGTTTTTATGTAATAGTATGAAAATGAAAATGAAAATGAAAAATATTTATTTTCTGAGTAAATTTGAAAACAAATACTTTCAGAAAGTCTACATGGTGCCTACCACCGGTTCGGGAACTAACCCGGCGAGAAGAACCGGCGTAAGAAACTCGCACGGGTCCCACACTTTTTACCAAAAAAGGGGGAAAAAAATCATCTTTTAATCATTGTAATATAAATATATTATAATTTCTACGTCTATATTATTAATATAAATACTTTTATTATATGTTACTTATTAATGGATTACTTAAATTTAATTATAATTTACATACAAATGAAGGTACAACAGAGGACCTACTACACATTCAAGTAACTAAGTTAAAATGACATGAAATCACATATAACCCAATTCTGAAATAAAGGGAACCTGTCGACTAATAAAAGTTGGGCCTTGTAGGTAGGTACGCTTCTTAAAGGTGTGTATAAGTATATAGGTATGTTTTTTGTTAGGTCCCCAGAAATCTACTAGACAAATCCAAAAAACCTGCACTGAACTGTCATAGATTTTCTATTAAACTGATAATAAAGTCATATACCTACATAATAGGAATTTAATTATAATCTAGTTTTACCTTTCAGACATACTTCTGTCTGAGTTTTTATCGCTGTTGTCTTATTCTAAATTTAGTCAATTGATTTCATAGGTACTATCTAATTATAATAGATAATAATACCAAATTACGCTCGTACCGTCGTACGACATTGGCTCTTTTTGTGAATGAATATTGTTGTCTTTGTTGTTGTTATTCGTAATGTTATATACCTACAACATATTGTGAAATCAATTTAGCTAAGTAAGTATTTCAAGAAAATATAACTAATCCATTATCTCTCCGATTCTTCTAATAGAATAAAATTAAAATTAAATTAAAGACGAAGTCGAAGTCCACCCTTCGCGCAACCTTTTGGGGTTGATTTAAAAAAAAAGTAGCCTAGATATGTCCTTCCCCAGGCTTAAGAGTATCTTTGTACCAAATCTTTCTAATCGGTTCAGAAGTTTTAGCGTGATGGAAAGACCGACAGACAGATTTTCGCATTATAGGAAGATCTATTCGCTAGTTAAAAAAACCAATTTGAAAATTACATTTGTGGTATCTATATAATATGTTTTGCTTTCGTAGCAATCCGTATTAGGTAATGCAATTTCATCGCAACTTAAAATAAAATTGTAGGCAAAAAATTAATAGCAGCTAATTTTTATACCTACCATAGTTTGACGTTCCATACAGCCACAGTCATTGATCCCTAGCTAATTCGACTCACATCTGACCCGCGGCGTGCCTTGTAACCCGATCTGCCCCGCCCAGCGCTGGGAGTGGGTCCAGCCCGGCGCCTGTCAGCGCGCTATGATCTATGGGCAAAAAGTGTCAAAGACGCCGCTCGATATTTGCGTACCAGCTGAGCTGTGAGCGTCAGTACCGACTGCCGTAGCGTAGTTTAGTTTCAGAGATTAGCCCGATCAAACAAACAATCTTTTAACAATCTTTATTCTAATATTCATCTTTTCTAAATCCTAGATACTAATAAGTATTATAATTGTGAGAATATTTGTTAATCTGTCGCGCAAAAACGGCTGAACCGGTTTAGTGGAAATTTAGTATGGAGGTAGATATGTATACCTATGATAGCCTGAATTAACACATAGGATGCTTTGTATCCCGGTACTGTTCCCGGTTCCGGGAACGGGAACTGCGCTAGTAGGTACTAGTATCTGTTAAGTAGTTGTTTCCTAATGCATATGTACCCAATATTTATAAACGCTTAGTACAATCTTGGAAGATCATTGATTGAATGATGAATAATTTTGGATTGGAGTTTGGCGGCGGCTTCGGTAGTCACAGCCCGCTATACCTATTTCACAATCACATAGATAGGTACATTATCTTTAATATAATAATAAAAATGAATGGCAAAATGTGTTGGTAAGCACATAACTCCATAGCAGCTGAACCGATTTACATTAATTATTTTTTTAGAATTAAATAGGTACGGTAGGTTTTGGATAGGATTTGTAAAGCGTGAACAAAGTTGCGTTGAGCCGACTAGTAGGTATTTTATATTTTAATCTATTGTAAAGGTTGGATTACTTTCACTAGATTCAGATCACTCATCAGATTTGGAAGAAATCATACAGTAATTAATATGTTTATAAGTACATATAAATTAGAAATAGTATATATAAAAAGTAAAGTACAATTATCTACCTACTATAAAAAAATTTGTTAATGTGTTTTTCGAAAATGAAATTTGTAAAACTTAACATATACCTAAGGGACTGTTAAAAAATTAATCAAGCAACTGTTAATTCAAAGCTCAGGCCTCAGTTTA
>JADANM010005263.1:189385-209139 GCA_026213755.1 Eurema hecabe | reverse complement strand
ATTGCGCAACTACTCGAACTCTGTTGCACCTTTTCTTTTAAGTGTAATTTATTAAGTGTCGATTTCATTAGAGTTTTGTATGTTATATAACTTTCTTCCGTAGCGTCATATATTTCTCCTACCCTTTGGCCTATTTCGTCAATTTTAAATGATTCGAAAATTTTTGATTTACATTCTTTAAATAAATTCCAATCATTTTCTAATAACTCCTGCCTCGATTCTATGTATTCTACAGTAATTCTTTCCTTTGGACTTTTTTTAAAATTATTGTAACCTTTAGAAATAACACTTTGTAAATCCTTTAATACATTAATTTTGCCTTCCATGTTCGTATTTTAAACTATACCTAATGTAAACTATAATGTAAACGCAATATAACAATATTTGTTAAAAAACCTTTAAACAAACAACAAAAATCGTAACCATTAATTTAACTAGCGTAATTCTTACAATTTGATGTTCACTCAATACTATAAGTTATAATTGTAGGTAGGCGAAAAACAAATATGATTCTGATGTACCTAATATCAAAGATAAGAACACTACGTATATATTTTTCTAAGTCTTAATATTTACTTAAAGTTTACAAGTGTTTTACAACTATATAAATCGAACATAGATTCCCTGTTCCGTCTTTTGTTACGAAATTATTATAAGTTTAGAACTAACATTTATAATTTAACTAATTTTTAACATTAAAACATAAAACTACAAGTTTTTAAAAACTATCGTAAATTTTACAAATCCAAAATACTTCTAAATTCTTTATAGTTATTAAATCTTCATACGAATAAAGTTCTAAATTGTAGATTGTTCTAAATTGTAGATTTTCACTTTTTTAAGTACATACGTAAATTGTACTTACAATTATTGCACTTCACTCACACTTAACCAATGAGATGGTATTTTGTTGAACTGATACTGGACTGCTATTGGCGCCTCTTGTGACGTCGCCGTGTACTGCACGGACAATTAACCAATGCGGTGGACTGTTGACCTGGTAGACTGGGCTGCTATTGGTTGTTTCTCGTGATGTCGCGTAAACTGCACGAACGCTTAACCAATGCGCTGGACTGTTGATCTGGTAGACTGGTTCTGGGCTGCTACTGGTTCTTTCTGGTGACTTCGCTGCACTGATTCGCTTTGCCGCTGCCGGATTCTCCTGCTGCAGCGGTCTACTGCGAGTACCACGAAAGCGGACCGAAGACTTGAACTCGAAAACAATATCGTTCCCGAACGATGAACTAATGATAAATCCGGCTCAAAGGACCATGTTTGAGGATCCAAAATCAAACCACAATTAGGAATGAGTATTTATTGGAAACTAATGACCTTAAAATTACTGGGCTATTAAACTATCTACAAAAAATATTATAAGCGCGATTACGAACCGTACAGTGCCACCTAGTTGGCTGCCGGGAACTATTATTGATTAAGTTAAAGTATCAACTACACGGTTGAACAATTCCAGTACATAGTTTATTCGTTGTGGTAAAATTTACATACACACTTAAATACTTCCTCAGTCTCTAAAAGTCTTCTGCCTTCGGTAAAAATAAAAGTAATAATGTTGAAACCGAATCTCACTTTAAATAAAATCAAGTGTATATCTAAATATATTTATTTATGTTGTAAATTTATGTTTTGAATGTGCGACGGGTTGGTCAGGCAAACTCGCAACTCGCAGGCACCACACGGCAGGGTTGTGTGCTGTCCGGGACACAGAGCGAGGTAATGGCGCGAGGCCCGACGTGATTGATGGAGCCCGAGCTCGTGCTGCGCCGTGATGGATGCTGCGCAGCGCTCCTGCTACCAGAGATGAGTTTGAGATCTCCCTATGAACGGTGAACTGTATTAATTTGAATATTACTTTATTGTTATAAAACTGATAATGATAAGAACCGAGATGTGATCGTAAACTTATTACAGTCATAATTAGTATTGGCCGAGGTGCCAGCGTGTTATGGGGTTAAAGAATTTGAAAAGGACTGGATTTATTGGATCGCTAGAACTTAAAAATTAAACAGTAATTTGTTACTTTTTTAAATAATAAAAATTACCTTTTAATTATTGATAGATATTTAGGTACAAAAGATCGTTTTTTAGCCTCATTAGGATCTTACGGAAAAAGGCGTTACGAGAAAACCCGGTTCTATCCAAATCCACCCTCTGCAAAATAGTTAGAACATTCAAATAATAGAGTATTGCAAGGTATCAGCGAGCCACACACACACACACACACACACACACACACACACACACGAGTATGATGGATCTGTCCGGGGCTCGCTCGCGCCTCGCTTTGTTAACATCGTGTCGATCCGATCACTCATTAATCAACTTTGTATTACATTTATATCGTCTTATCGTGCAGGGCGGAAAATGTGTAAAATAACCATTACAATGTCTTAAGGGTTTATTTAAACAATAAAACTGAAAAAAAGAAGATATTTTGTCAATTCAAATTTTGCCGAGCCCCACCGCGATATGACACTATTACTTATAAATTAATTATTCTTTCGAAATGTTAAAATATCGCTTCTTCACTAACAGGTTTATCATGCTCGATATATAGAATTGACATTATATAATATTATGCTATCTTAAATATTGATTTTGGTTTTAAATAGTTATTAAATAGGTTAGAGATCGGGGCGGGCGGGGCAACTGTAGGAGCATCAGATCCGATAGCGGTGAGCGAGGTGGCTGCCGCCGCGCGCACTCCCAGTAACTCAGCGCTTATCGCCCACACACAAGGACAACACCTTAAGGTCAGCACCTTCCACTGCGCTCTATTATACTCTCATTGTGATACATATTTAACAAGAGTCTATTGAAAAATATCATCAAACTTTGTTTATTATTTTCAAATAAAAACGCCAAAATTATTTAAATCAAAGATTATTATTACTCCTACTCAAGTTTACAAGTTTGCGGAAATAAATTAAGCAATATAAAAAGGTTGGAATCTCAAATTTGCACAACAATAAGATCAGGCAAGTTGAGTACTTCAACAAAGCGCCATCACTCGGAAGTCGGAACACACAATCGCATACTTAATGCACGCGTACATGCAAGTGATATAAAGTCGGCTAATCCTATATAATGTGTATACCAATACCTACAGGCCGCAGCCCGTGAGACAGGGCATGCATTAACAGCCTCGTTAGCGAGATGAGGCGGCCGATACGCAAGCTTCATGACATCATTAATTCTCTTTGTAAATTCATTAGTTTAATTGCGCGTCCCTCCCCGCTCGCCCCGCTCGCCCCACGTCCCCCGCCCGTCGCCGGTGTGCGGGCGGGACTTATAAGCGCTTGTATCTCGAGAATGTTATAATTACAGGATTCCTTCCGTGTGCCGTGACATGAGCGGCGTATGATCGCGTAATTACCACCAAGCATGGAGCCGCGCACCGCACCGCACCGCACCGCGCTACACACACCCACACGTGAGCTTCACATCACTTGGCTGTAGAAAGTTAATGATCATTGAAATTTGTTTGTAGCTGCACATCAGATGTTGCGTAATAATTTTGCCATCGCACTTAATGTAGTGAATTGATTTGATTGATCCGATGACAGCAAGAACTCTTGCAAGAACTTTTGCAACTCGATAAAAATACTAACTTCAAGTTTCTATTTATATTTGTAAGTATGAAAGCGATACTGACATTAATGTATTCCGTGTTGGAGACACTGGGTGGGTATACTTGCAACAACAGTTAGTGGTTAGTGCACTAGCAGTTAGTTATACGGTCGTGTCCGAATCGCGAGTTATTCTAGGTGTGTGCTGATTGACGCTGAATGCGCCCAACTTGACGCGAAGCCTGACCGATAGTCGCTCGTCGCTCACCGCTCACCGCTCGGACGCAGCCCCATCTCACGAGCGAACAGCGACATATGTGTACATAAAATATTATTGCTTTTCTATTCCGGTGAACGTAAAAGTGTGCTAACGACTTAATGAGCGCCGAAATTAAAATTAGATTGAACTCGAAAGTGAAAGGCAAAACATACACATTATGCTGTCACACCGCGACGGATTGATAAGCTCCGACGAGCCGCGCTCGGTGAAGCTTACACGCGTCCTTCGGCGATTGGAACTTCGTTAATTTGAAGATAGTGTGTTTACAGCATCGATGGCTCAAGTTCTAGCGCACGCAGCGCATTTACTTTCAATATTTTAATTATATACTAAAAAGTATAGATTCTAAAAATGATTCAAGACAATTGTAACAGTAGTCAGTAGTTATTAAGTAGTTTAATACAATAATATTATAAAAATGAGTAATGCTTTAGCGTGATATACAAAACTCTGTGATCGTTATAAACAATAAAACACTTTTATTAAGTTGGCAAAGTTTTATTTCGTTTAAAAATATAATGCCCAAAACAGTACACATGACGATGTTAATAAAAGATTAGTCAAATGAATGTGACCGCAGCCCGTGTCCAAACGTATTAGTTACAATATCGCGATAAACAATAGAGCTCTCACTCAATGGAGATCATGGCGGGAATAGCGGGGGTCAGTGCGGCCCCTCGCGCCCCACGCGCTCCGTGCCCACGTGTCCGGGGTCGGTCGTCCAGGCCCATTGTCCGGCGCAAACTAATTACTTATTAGTAGAACACTTGTGCTGCTCCAGAGCGCTCACTTGAACTAGTTCATTTACCGTATTGTTCACATCCCGCGAGGGGAGTTTTTTAACAGTTTGTAATTAAGTTTAATTCCCCTTCATCGTCAAGTGTAACAAACAATAATAGCTCAGTTTGTAACAGATTATATGATATGTTTATTTAGTGAAAGATAAAAGATTTATTATTTATTTATTAATTGATAGTCATATACTTTATGCAATTTTAAACCACCGTAATATATAATTGCTCCTTTGTATCAATATAGTTAGGTGTATCAAATTTAAAAAAAAATATTGCAACAAAACACCATATGTCAGATTATCTTATTTCAATACATTCATTCATTTATTCGATATTTCAAATATTTTACAGCCAAATATAAAATACGAAATCTTCCTCATTTGCAAAGTTAGTAAAATGAATCCCTCATAATCCACTCGCGTTAAATATTAGACAATACACGGCCAATGTCGCTCGAGTGACTCGCTTCAGATCTGTGGGATTCTGTCGAGGGTCACCGGGACCCTCCCGCCGCAGGTGTGCTTCGACGAAGGGTCATTTATTTACATACTAATTCACTTTTAAAACTTACAAACTTAACAGACACCAAGGATGGGTGTGAGTTAATAGGGTCAATAGGAAATACATACCTGATTCAAATTATTTAAAAACACACAGAGCAATCGATTATTACTTTAAAAATTCTTAAACAGACATATACATAACTGCATGCATACTTAGGTAAAGCAATGTGCCAGAGTGAGTCGACAATGAGAGCGCGGCCTGTCAGCGGGCGTCTGCTCCACCTGTGCTCCATCTGTGAAGTGCCCCGAGTGATGACGCTGGTATGTTTCGCTTCGAGATAACGGAATTGCTTTGGCTTCTGTTTTGCTAGACAAGTGTTTATTGAATCGTGTAAATCACTTGCTAACGTCGACCCTAAGGTCGGTAGAGATAAGTGAAGTCAAGTAGACGACACAGGTGCTCGGCGTGTGAGCCGGCCCGCGAGCGCCGGCGGCCATGTACGGAGCTCTTCCTCAAACGGCTCAGTTTTTCCGCGCTGCCCTTCGCCGATCGCGACACGCCGTTTAATTGCTGTCACAAAAACGCTAATGCGCCGGCGCCAGGCCTTCCTTCGTGCCTATCATTGCGACGCGACGTGCCGCCCCGCCGAGCACTATTTCTTTTAATTCATCCTGACAGCTGATCCACTTGCAATATCTAGGTACACGCTATAAATGATTGCAATCAGTTCGCAGGGTTTTTCGCTTGTTTTACTTAAGAGAAGTGTACGTCGTCACAGAGTGGTTAATTACCTTGTGGTCAAAGTTAAAAAGACAGTTTGTGTTCAACCGCAACAAAATGTCTCGACAGTTTTGTGGTAAAAATAATAACGAGACAGGAACTTTAATGAATACCCCGTGAATTATGTAAATCAAATACAGAGAGCAGCTCACCAAGAGACACAGTTTCTTGGTAGGTAGGTTTTTGATTGATAATAATAAGCGTCCATTCCGAGGTAGGTATACATGAGAGCGGTGACGCCCGGCGGGTCAACGACCGGGATAATTAGAATGTTTTCCGGCGACAAATTGGTCCGTTGTCGAGATGCTGCCAGATCGAGATGCGGAGATACGGCCGGGACGAGATGATCGAAGCGTGTCCGCGACGTGCGCGGGGGACGGGGACCGGGGGCACACGGGGGCACACGGGGGCACACGGGGGCAGATGGACACTGCGGCATGGGCAGCGCGCGGGTGGCGCTACTGCACACCTACTGCTGTCACAAAGCTTTATAAGTAGGGAATAAGTACTTACCTACTTTTAAAAAGCCTTTTTCCTGTAACAGCGTTAAATAAAGTTCGCATTTTGACAAACTCAAAACAGCTTTATAAATTAAGTGTAGAAATGTAAGACATACAGAGGTACGTTATTTTTGCTATTAAATTATAATATTTATAAGTAAGAGTGTGGTTACGAAGATAAAACATAATAACAACGCGATTGAATCCGAAGCATTTGCATAACGGACCAAATACAATTCGGAGAGAATGAATAAAAATTACATTGATTTGCGTTAATAAATAGATAATGACACACTAGCGTAGGTCCATGTCAGTGTGTGTGTGAGGTGCGCGCGGCCGCGGGGCGAGACTAGCACTCGGCCGTAAAACGCACGTTAAATAACCGACATGTCATAACCACTAATGGAATATATTACTGTAAATATGTTTACTGCTTTTTATTATAATTCCTCGCATCGAAACAGCAATAAAAGCAATTCAGAACATAATGCAAGATATTTAGGCGCAAAGTGTGGGCTTTCGTGTTATTCAAATTGTATGAGCGCTCTCAAATCATCTGATACATTGAAAGGTTGTTTTGTCGCGTCGGAATCGGTTTTATATTGAAAGCAGTCAGAGCGTTCTTAATTAATAGTCGTTACGAGCCAGGCACCGGTCTGCACTTGTGAATGTCGAATTATATTTTATTGGACGTACATAATATTATTACAATTTAATTCTTATTTAGACAGACTTCAAACTTCAAAAAGATAATTGGATTAACTTGATGTATGCATTTGATAGTCTTGAAAGTGAAACCTTGGCTTAACTTTATATAATGTTCTCTCGCAAATTTCTCAGAAACTTACCAACATTGCGATATCATTTATCATATATTACAGTATATTAATACTTGTTTATTAATTTGTTCAGGTATCATACTGTGCGTTAACGTCTAAGCTACATAACAATCGATACTTCCGTAAAAGTCTATAGTAGTTTCAAAGTGAGCTTTCGATGTTGATAAAAATCTAATTTTATATTTATTAGTAGTTTCATCTTTTAAATAGTAAGTACGAATGTCGCAGATATATTGAAAGAGAGACAACACTTCCTTCAGCAAACACCTGAACTGAACAAATCCGTGTTACTACATCAAATACAAGCTTTATTTAATTAGAATAAAAACTCAAGGATAAATGGGCCAAGTTTAGCTTAAAGATCACTTAGCCTATAAGTAATTGTAACAAGATCCAGTTAGCAGAGGGCGAGGTAGCTCGGAGGCCGGCAATCGACAACATTAAATAAAAAGCTTTGTTTGTTTAATAAAAAGCGTTCCGGCGTCACCTCGCTCCGGGCGACGGCACCAGTCACCGCGTCACCGTCACCGTCGCCCGGGTGGTCACCACCCCCGCCTCCCCCGCCGCCCCCCGCCTCCCCCCGCCTCCCCCGCCGCCGCGCCGCCGCGCCGCCCGCAGGTGGCCACTAATGGTCGACATAATTGCCCATCGTTCGACTAATCTCCCTATGAAAGCTCGACGTTCATTAATTAAACCCATTGTTTTGGTCTTTATCTCAATATAACGCAATTAACTGTCGGCTTCCGAATAGAAACGGACGATAACATTCAAATGTATCTCCCGAACTGAATGAATATTGGTACGGAATGAGGAGCAGTGCGACTCAACATCGTTGTCGTCCTCACGCAGCTTGGGTCGGACCAACCTAACTGACTTTATGGCCTCGACGCCATTTTTACTTTTTAGTAACACAATGTTTTCCACCATTGTGGAATAAAGCAATTTAGCCGTGGCCGGATCAAAAACAACAATGTACGGTGAAATCTGAGAGCGGTAATGTTGATCCTGGTGGCCGGGTGTGGGGCGGTAGGGGGAGGTAGGGGGGGGGTGCGGTCGGGACCAATGAAAGGGCAAAGGGCGAGCGCGGGCGCGCACTGCGCTCGGCTGCAACCGAGACCGCAGCCAAGTTTCAAGTTTCAGGCATTGTGCGCAGCCGCCGCGCCGCGCCATTGGTCGCAGCGAGGGAGGGGCGACCGTCGCCCGATGGCCGGCGATTTCGCGCTCAATTTGTCCGATAGATCGTCCGATAGAGCGGCGATTATGTCGTCACTAATTGGCCGGACAATGCGAGACAATGGGCCGCGGTGTCGGACGCAATTAACCTAATCCAGCCGCCGCACTCGCCGCACTGTACAGATATTTCAATTATTTCGGCCGATATATCGCATGGCCGTTTATTTATTGGCTATTAATTTTTATTGCTGACGATGTGTTGGCGATGGCGATGTGTTACACGCAGCGTCGCTATGTGTGCCTCGTGCACTTAGTGCGTACTTTACTTGCATTGCTGGTAATTAATAGCCGAGTCTAGATCAGCTGCGAGATAATGGTGAATTAACTTACTAATGTCCAACGCATTGAATTCTATGCGAGCTAGAATTATACAATAAACCTTATTGAAACACAACGTGTATTTCTGTGTGTAAAAGGTATTTAATTAAAATTCAAATGTTGGCAAGTTTTAAGTTCAAGCAATTTTGGCTGTGGAAACAATTAATCCTTCTTTCATGAATTTTTCAGCTTTGAAAGTGACATAATTTTTATTACAAAATATAAATAAACATAACAATATACCTAGTCATGGAGCGGAACGCGCTAATACAAATGTACAGTCTTAATTGAAAACGTAATTAAGTTACCACAAAATGACTTGTTAATACGCGTGGAAAAATAAATGCAGCTTTAATCCCCGTGACGACGCCGTGACGAGCCCGCTACGACACCGTGACGACATGTCGACTCATGTAAATGGACGCTATTGTTACTGTTATCTTAATTACCTTTTGTTTGATTCGCTTTGGCATATTTAATCATACTATATAGAACAAATAGCTTATTTTTAAAATAAGCGTTACTCAATTATTATATTTAATTCAGTAGTACACTAAAGAGTCGATTACAATAGACAGACAGTTTTAAATTAGTTACATATATTACTAAAGTCTAAAAGAGGATTATATAAATAATTTAAACTTTAGTCTTAAATAACTTATATTCACTTTTTACTTAATTATATTTACTATAATTTTCGTTGGTCACAGTAAATACAGTATTATAGTAATACAAAAATGAAAACCCTGCACATCTATAGTACAAATAATTGCTTTAGTCAAGACACGTATTCCAGACGAACGAGTACGGCACCGCAAAGGTTTGAATAAATAAAAATTGAGCGCGACGTCTAATTAGGCGGTAGGTGTGCGTCGTGTCGGCGTCGTATCGGGCGCGGCGTCGTGACGGTGTCGCGTCGCGTGTAATTGCCGCGCGTCGCGTGACGTCACGCCGCGCGATGTCCACCCGCGACATACGCGACATGCGACCGATCAGGACCCGAGCCTGCTAGGGCTGCCACCTTCTATATAGAGACCATCCTTTTGATAAATATTATGAATAAAAGTACCAGGTATAGGGTATTCCCAGTCGGAAAACAAACATTAAGATAGAGAGGTTCATAAAGTATCTACTTATTATAGTGTTGACAGTAAAATATACTACTCATCGTGTATTGCCGTCTGCGGTCTACTGTAGGATGGTAGTCCATTTAAAATATACGATGAGGATAAACTAAAGATTAAAGTCCCTTATTATATTCTGTTACAAAAGAAAACGAAATTGTATAGCTGGAAACATGACTCATCGAATTCTACTGGATAACACCAAAGCCCTAATCTATGATCTGACTATCCAAATTATGCATTATTATTATTATGCAAATTAAAGGTGCCAAGGGGCAGCCCTGTTGCTGTAGCAGTACAGTTGGAAGTTAGCGAGTTAGGGCGCATTAGGCCGAATGTGTCAGCGGCGCTCCACACCAGACACTGGACACTCGACACTCGACACAGCTGACACTGGCGTGCGACATCGCGCTAATTAGCGTGTGGAGAGTCCAGCGCGGGCGACACTCACTTCGCTAATCTACTTTAATTAAACGCTATTTAAACCGTAGAAACAGTTATATAATCCCTACTAATATTATAAATGCAAAAGTAACTCTGTCTGTCGGTCTGATACGCTTTTAAGCCAAAACTTAACCGATTGTAATTAAATTTGGTACACAGATGGTCTAGAGCCTAAGAAAAGACATAGGCTACCTTTTAACTGAAAAAAAAAAAATTATAAGGGGGGTCAAAGTTTATATGAAAGTCCATGCGGACCGAGTCACGGGCAACAGCTTCTTTAATTTAAAGGAAAGACAATAAAACTGTACCAATGTATGTTTAAAATATAAACGAAATATTTGTATATTTTATATATAGTACTAAATGTGCTGCTAGCAAAAGCAAAACTGTAATTTTAAATCTTTAAGACTTTTGCGAGGTGTCCACGGTTACTAATCAAAACATCTAATGAGCAGGGTCACCGACCGTGCGGGGAGGAGGGGGAGGGGGAGGGGAAGGGGGACGTGGCGTGATGGATCGTGAGCTAGTTATTAGCCGGAGAAAGTGCAGGATTTGATTTGTGTAATTGGGCAACGCGCGCCTCGCGAGAACACGCGCGGCCGCTGGTTGTTACTAGCTCACTAAACAAATTCGTAAAAACTAAAAACGTTTACACTAAAAACCTCAACAAAACTGAATTTAGTGTGTCATATTCAAAGTAGAGATATTTAAATCGATGACTGTGCAAAATATGTTCATTTCACAGCATTAGTTTTACCTTATCTCATTTAAAATCACACTATTCTCTGTGCATTTGTTGTGCATTAATAAAATGATTACAGAGATAATATTTATTCTTATTTACAGCATAAGTAACGACCGCTCGCGAGGGCGGCATTACCGGGCACTCCTCTATCTGATCACTCCTCCATCCATTCAGGCTTCAGCTCCGATCTGGCTATCACTTATCAGTAGCATCTTATTTACAAACATGTCGGATCGACGCTCACTGCCAGACGTCATAGAACAATGTCATTGTTACACCGATAGCTGGTAGTCAAGTATCTAATCATGACATGTATGTGCTCTTAACTTATCTCCTTAAAATCTTTGACTAGATAAAAAGAATAAAGCGTATACGAACCAGAGTAGCTACTCCGAATGCAATCGTCGTCGATATCGAAAATTTTTGATACTGCTAACCGGGCTATGAGTATTAATATACTCTAATAAAGAATCGGATAAAGAGTAGAGCTTCCAGAAGCTCTACTCTTTTGCTACGCTTTTGTTTCTGTTTCGATAACATTCCGATAAACTGATGTGCGATCCGATTCTTTATTAAAGTATATTAAGTCTCATAGCTCGGTTAGCAGTATCAAAAATTTTCGATACCGACGACGATTGCATTCGGAGTAGATACTCAGAATTCTAACGATAACGATAAAATTAATTATTGAGATTTTTCATCAACTGCTTGTTTACGATTATTTGATGAGTAATTGAGTATCGAACTTTCTTCATGTATATAGTGCCCAGTAGCTCTCCAACGTGAAGAGAACAAATACTGTATCTACGATCTGGGTGCCCTGCAGGCTATAGCTGAAAGCTCCATGCAAATGGCTTGACCCAATTCGGGCGAGGTCGCGGCGGCGATCGCCAATCGAGCGCATTACAATATTCGTGTCTCGTTAGCACACGCACCCCTCCGCCCCGCCTCCCCGCCACCCCCGCCCCCAGCGTGGACCATCTGACCCCGGGCCCATACATATGTAGGAACCAATTTGTAGGCTCGCTTCAGCTACACAATAACATTCGTTACTCGCAAGTTACGCAACCTAGCTACTGCAACACTGAACTCACCTCGCCGCGCCGGCTCGTCGTATGACAATACACTTCAGACTTACATTTATTTATAACTATGGAGTGTGAAGTCAATTTTATATTAAATAATACAATTTAATTTAAAAATAAAGAAAGCATACTACTAAAAGTAGACGGTACTGTAATAACGAATTCGTAGTAATTTGATAATCGATCAAAAGTATTGAAAGAAACGTTTTGCAGATATGAAAATTTTATTATAAGAATGGAAAGTAAAAAATAGTAAAGCTGTTCAAGTGCCCAGCGCAACTTATTTTATTATTAACTTAGTTCCAACTTGACGCTAATACATCAAATTTCACGCTACGCGGGATCGTAAAATCGTTTGTCTGCTCGCCGGTATGCTCGGGCTCGCTACACCACGCCACACCACACTAGAGCAACTCGTAAATAACTAGAAATCATTTAGTTAGCAGACTTTACGAGGGCAAATCTTGGACGGAGCATCGCAGTTAAGTTTCATGTTTATTACTTAATTTTAACGAAGAATGTAACGCCGTGCGGGCAGGCAAGTTAAACGTTACGAGAAAATTATTAAACAAATATAAAATACAGTGTTGAGTTCAAAATTTATTTCCGTTTTATTGTCCTAAGTACACTTTTAAATTTAGTCCCAAGTATTTAAAGAAAGAAAATTTTATTTAATCAAAATATTTCAATAATATCTCAAAATGTTTACATTTTAAAAAATCATAGTAAGTATGTACTACTTTTATTATAAACTTAAAGATGACGTAATGTAGAGCACATCACTGTGATTGTGCTTAGCTTTTAATAGTGTTAAGTGAGCCTCGTTGCAACATCGGACAAGTTGCGTAGATCGGGATGGAAGCAACACAAACAACGCAACATATCATTATGATTTGGCAGTCGGTGTGTCCGTCCGTGTCGGTGTGAGCGCGAGCCACGTGAGATAATGTTTTGTTTCTTATTGCTGATCAAAACCGCTGCTTTTAAGATGCGTATCGCCTAAAAGCCTTATTTTAATTAATTTTCCGTAGTTATTGCTTTGAAATGGTTCAACCATAGATAGAGCGGTAGCGAGAGCGATTTAAAATCTCTGTATATGCAGCGTAATATTTATATATTGTGAATGGTCATGGCGGGGACGTTATGGTTCAATAAATTAAATACAGCGCTCGTACAAAAGTGTAACAAACGGACGGTACAAAACCAAGGTGCAGGAGGTTTTTTGAATTAATCAATACTTGAACTGATGTTACATATATTATATTTATAATTAGTGCGGCGGGCGCGTGACGCACGCACATGCTTCTACAACAATACCACACGGAGACCATGCACCGACCACCGACCACCGATGACCACCCTCTACCAGTCACACCACAGCCACACAATGTGTTTCACATTCGACCAAAGCTCGAATTACTGCTGATCGTTTCACGTGTGTCACGATTAAACCTTCACTTTAAAAGATCTATATCTAAGTTTCACAATAGTACAAAATAGATCTTGAATGTAAAGGCTCTACTAGAATTATTATATTTGATTTGTGTTTTTTTAAATACTGATTTTCAAGAACCGAACTTAACAATAGTTAAAAACTTACGAATTTGTAAAATATATTTTAAAATATTTACTCCTAGTCTTAAATTTTACTATCATACTGTAACTAAGAAATATGGCCCTTAAGCGTATTATATCTCTACACGCTACAAAAACTGTAACTCAATTAAAATTATAATTGCTATATGAGTACTTATGCATTTAATACAATTACACGAGCGATCGCGCGATGCATAGAGCGTGTTTTTGTACGTTTGTTTTTGTGCAATTTTCCGGCTGTCGGAGCCGCGACCCACGAGCCGGCGGACCGACAGACCGACGGACTCTCATGTACATTTATTTTGTATCTGCTACATTATTAATCACGTTTGTGATCCCGTTTGTGCGGCAGACGTGACCGTATACCTGCTGCACGCGCAACACGCATCCCATGAGACTCGTCTGCATATTATTTGGCTTCTTGTTCCAGAACTTTCAGATTATCAAACATATATAATAATATATATTAAAATATTCAATGTTATATTCAAAATAATGATAAATTTCAGATTTTGTAGATATCAATAGCACACTAACGTTAATCTCGGCTAATACTAAAACGGCCCAAGTATCTCATTGCTGTCTGTAACTTTCAGGCTTAATTAATAGACGTATTTAGATTGAATGTAAAATAAAAATGTGTACAATTCATAAAAAAAAAACTGTACAGAAAAAGAAATAGTTATAAAGATTATATGATATTTTATGCGAGCCTAGCCACGGGACACAACTAGTCTTTAATAATAAAAATACAAAAGAACATCTAATGAGTGACATAATTTGAAGCTGCCACCTGGATCAGACCGAAACAAATCATATTACTATTGATTGTTTGTTTAATTCAATCCTCAAAGCCTCACCTCCGGCCGTTGACCCCATTAATCTAGCGTAAAGCCTCCGTCAATACATATATGAATAAGCCCGTCTCCGTGTTTGTCTGTAGCTAATCCCCCGCGCAATAAATCTGTTCAGATTGTAAAGCATGCGAGTTGACAGGCTTCCTTCACGATACGAGAGCTTTGAAACAAAAGCTTCCTTATGTCAGGCATACAATGCTTCATACTTAGTAGCGAACAACAAACGGAGGAATAAATCGTATGAATAGATACGTTAGGCTTTAAGCGACGGGTGTAATTGACCTCCGCGACGTCGGGGACGGGTTCCGCGCAGAGCACATTTATTTATAGACCTCGCAATCAATTAGACTTTAATTTGCATTAGCAAAAACCGCTCTGTCGAAAAGCAGGATTCAAAAGTAGCAAGAAAAAGTAAAAAAAATAGCATTACTTTAGACTAAAATATTAATAAAGCTCGCTGAGACTTGTATTTTTTAATAACTTGAAACGACATGATTGTCTCAGTTTTATTATATCTACGGTAAGTCAAAGGCATAAATTCTGTCATATAACATTTTCAGATGTTTATAGCATGCGATAGCAATAGGTTCAGTCGTTTAGGTACCTCAGTGGAACATTTAAATATACATACATATTATTATATTGCAAAATGGACCATTTTCTCTAGCTAGTCCCTCGCAGTCAGGTCGCTAGTAAGCGAGCTACACTATAGCCGCATGGCACATCCGTCTGACTTCGATTTAATTTAAGATAACGATATTTTCGATTCCCAATTAAACCACTAATAAGATAAATTGGAAGCTCGCCCCGGGCGGGGCGGGGCGAGGTGGGGCGGGGCGGGGCGCTAGGCAAGCCGCACGTTAATTAATAAAAAATACGACATCGGAGATTTAATTGATGAGTCACGATCGCGCGGAATGCGCTGTGATTAATTTATTTGTATCTGAGTGTAATTGAGGATGAGGACCTCCCGCCGCCCGCTGTCCAGGGCCGCTCGATGCTTTATTGTCAACAAACTGTGCTGAATTATAGCCATCTCGCTGTGACCCGAAGGTTTTTAAAGCAAAATTAATTAAATGAAATTTATTGCTCTATTAATATACCTAAACTATTTATATTATAAACAAAACGTATAAAAAGTAAGTGAAACAAGGAACAATATAAAAAAAATAATCAAGTGCTAATATCGTATTACAAATTCATCAAATTATAGCCGGAATGTTCAATTTACGACCATCAAAGCCATTTACGAGAAAATAAAAGTCAAATTATCCAATAATATAGTAAAATATAAGATGACTTGTAGTAGGTATGACAAAAAATACAAATTGTAGTACAAAACATTTATGAACCACCGGAATCTCAAGTTATGCACATATGCAATGAGCATTGATTCTGTGACACTTGCATAGGTATGGGCTCGCACTAGAGAGCTGAGACTACCCCGGTACTGCGTCGAAACTGCGCCGATATTACTCCGATTGTGCGTCGAAATTGCGCCGAAGTGGAAGCGTCTCGCCCCGCGTGCGCCGCCCGGCCGACACGACCCGCTTTATGGCTCCTAAACACAGATGCCATCGCTGCAACCGACTTGCTCTCTCAGTTTTATTGCATCTCGGAATGAGGAGAATGTTTAATTGCATTCCCATGCACGTCTATAAAGATACTGCATTACACCCTGACTTTTCCTCTCGGTGATTCAATTGTAATTAAGATAGAAGTTTCCACAGAATTTATAAGGAAAACCACGAAATAAAAGTAGTGATTTTCGTGTGAAGCAATCACGAAGCACAAAACAGATGTGTGTCGGAGCACTCGTGGCGCGCGGTCGAGGGCCCTCCAGCGGACAGACGCTAACGGTGCGACACCAAGTGACTGTGTCGTCATCCCGGCCGACGACACTCGCTCTGTGTCTCACATCCATTGCTGCTTCTCACCGCTCCACGCATCCAACTGCCCTAGCCCACGCAGCAACGTACACAGCACAATCTCAAAGAACCGAAATAAGACCAGTTTGAACGGTTTGCTCTTGAAAAATTCACGGTTTGTATAAATAAGAGTAAAAATATTTGATAAAGTCGTTGAGATTGATTTTACTTTATAAGAGTAAGTGCTCTCTCACAGTAGCTGCGACGAGCTCTCGCTTAGACTCCGCGAGTGTGTTTATCGATAATATTTTGTTTTATATTTAATTGAATGCAAAGTATTTCAAGTAACAGCTTACCGTTACGAAGACTTTCGAATGCAATTATAAATAATATTGATTTGACGATTGTTCAAGTGAAGCAGCCGTAATTAAAAGAGTTCACTTCATCAAAGTTAATGCGGACAGTACAATTGAATGTGAAATCACCTGAGCTACAATTAAATTAACACAATACGATGCGATTGATTTTAATTCCAAGTGGCTGCCGCGATTGTGTAGTCGTGGCGCTGACCGGGATTGATGATGGAGGGCGACGCAGACCGATAAATCATATGTTGCGTGACGAACAATTATTGCGGACAAAGGTAATTAACAAATAGTTGCGCGCCACGCGCTCGCCCCGCGGCGCCGCTCGCTCTGCCCCGGCCGCGGCCGACGGACGTTTACATTAATTTCCACGTGATGCGATCTGACCGTCTGTCTTTATTAATATTGAAACTATTAATCGCTATCACTGAGCTAAACTGTTTCGACGTAATCGTGATTGAAAAGTTATTATATTTGCTTGTCAGTGATTTCAGTAGATAGATATGCTGAGTAGGGAGCGCTCGATATTAGTTTGTATCCCGGTTACTGGGATAGTTACTTTTCCTTCGACTACTAAGTATTTATATAGCAGTTTGATAGTATATTATGTTTGAATAAGTAAGTATAGCTATATTTAGTAGTTTTCTCGAATAAAAAAAACACAACAGTTTTTATTCATAATCATATCATAAGTGCGGATATGTTTATTTGCAAACTTTTTACATAAAAACTACTAAACATATTGGGACGAAACTTACAGAACAGGGTGTCATGTGTGCGCGCGACGCGACGCTTGTGAATCGAAGCTTGTATCAAACACTGACAAGTGTGCAGCAGGCGCTTCTCCGTTCCGCGTGCATTTTATACTTCATAATAATAAATGCACGGCGAACAGTAATTGATGGTAACTCGTGTTTGCGGATACTTTCTACTGGGGAATGCGCGGAGCGGCTCCCCGGGGCGCCGGACGGACGGACGAAACAATCTGTATTATATAACACGCAAACATTCTGTTTGGAGCCTTGTAGTATTTTCGAAACGCGCCGTGATATATGTAAGTCGCGTTGAACGGTATTTACATTCTAATAACTGAAATGCCGCACTGCTCCAGACGGCGTACTGCTCACACATTGATCACTGTCACAAATCAAACTTGACTAGTTGTGGGTATCGCTTCGATGTTTTGAGGATCCTTGAAAATTTTAAAAAGGGTTTGTAACACGCTCCACATAACACGTTCTCAGGTGGATTTTCTTCTAATTATATCGGCCCAAAGCAAGTCGATTTAAACAACAAAGTGAACAAACAAAACGTTATTTGAAATATAGACAAAAATCATATCTTTTTTCAAATGCATTACATGTATGTATGTAGCTGGTAACACATTTACATCGTCACAGTAAACAACTATGACTTCTGGTTATGCTCATTATAACGTGTATATTGGAATCTTTTAATCATGAAACGAATATGTAACCTCAAGAGTTGGATAATTACCAAGTAGCAGGCATGCCGCTTGCAGCATGCAGCCTGTCGCCTGTCGCCTGTCGCCTGTCGCCTGTCGCCAGGAAGTCACACCAAGGCTCACTGCTACATTATGTATTTCAATCGCATTCTTATCGATCTATTTAATTGGAACTCATAAGAACGTTGTCCTACGATTAATTGTCAAGTGGACGTTGTTGTTGTTTTTATTGATTATATTAATGTAGCCAACGGACTTAATCAATGTTAGTCAGAAATAATTTTATAAAATCTACTTTTACAAAATGAACTAGCTACAAATACAAAGCGATTTAAACAATAACGATAGTTGTTAGCAAAATGTCAACGGTCCATTTGAAGTATGAGAAAGCGCACAGTAGTCCTGCGTCCTGCCTCCCGAGCCGAGCGCTGAGAGTGTGGCGTGTAGCGTGTAGCGTGTGCATGCGCATAATGCGATATTGGAGACAGTGCTCAAATCTATTCAATTAAGGGCATTTGAATGTTGATCGGGCGATGCGATCGGCGGCGACGGTATCGCGACTCTATCGGACCATTTGAATACAATGTTCATCCGCGAAACCATAAATAATATAAATAATTCATAGCGCCGGTCTCCGCGGCAATCGCGCCGCGCCGGGACTCGAACCCGCGATGTTTTATTAAAACGACGATATTACGGACACAGATTGAGCAGATAATGATGTCACAGTGATTTGTAACTACACTACTTTGATAAAATGCTAATCGAAATAACTATGGATGAGTTGTTATTGCGCGGTACATTGCCTGCTGCCTGCCGCCTGCCGCCTGCCGCCTGCCGCCTGCCGCCTGCCGCCTACTGCCGGGCTCTACGGATAGGCGATAGGATAATAGCGCTGCCGGGTGCTGTCTCGCGATGCGCATTGTTTGTTGTATTGTTATTGCTCGTAGCTGCAGCATCCGCATTATATCACTTTCTATTCATTTAAATATTCAAACATTATTTCATTAAAACTTAGACAGCCGGTTTTTGAGTTTTTATTAACCGGCTCGTTGTATTGTTTTCTCGTATAAGTAAATACAGTTTCTTGTACTTATCTTTTAACAATAAAAATTGGGCTTGGGCTTGGTTCTTCTCTCGTCGAATCTTTTTCGTCTCGTTCCGTAAAAGACTAGAAAGTTACTTTCGTATTTATAATATTAGATATAGGAAGATAAATTATATCATAAAGAAATTAAAAATCTTACAAACGACTCTACGTAAGTGAAAACACCGACTAATCCGAAAGTAACGGTTCAGAAACACAGTTTGCGGGTAAGATCGCGGCAGCGTCGCTCAGACGGCAACAGTTCATGTTCCTGTGACCCCTG
>JADANM010005263.1:147466-187867 GCA_026213755.1 Eurema hecabe | reverse complement strand
CAATAATTTGTATGTCTGTGCTCGTGTAGCGTGTAGCGTGTAACGTGACTCTTAATGTGCGTTATTTATGGCGTTTAACGTTTAGCGTTTAATTCCAATCGGCCATTAGCCGCCAGCCCGCGCCGCCCGCGCCGGCCGCGCTCTGTCCAATGTCGATGCTTACAATATTGTCGCTTGTCCGTCCATTTGTCAATGCGCCTGCGCCGAGCTTGTTTTGTTTTTTTTAACAATTGAATACGTTTTTAAGGTGAAGAAACATTCAATTTGTTTATTGATTAATAGCGTATCGCATGATTGTTTGTTGTATGTTTTTTTTAATGTTATTAAGTTAATTCTAAAGTTTGTACATGCAATACCTACTCTTGAAAAATATGAAATCATACAAAAATTTTCTTTTTGACAAAGAATTTTATTTATAAAATAACATCAATACACCAATTTGTTATTCCGTAACGACTTTAAACAGCCAAATAATAATGTTATCATTACCACTCTCCGCTCACGGTGAGGCACGCGGGGGGTGGGGCGCGGGGCACGGGGGGCGACACGCAAGTCATCGCATTTAATGGCGCATCCTGTCCGACGCTCCTCACTACTGACGCACAAACATACGTAATGTTGACGCGCTCCTGAGAGCCCGTCAACTGTCAGCCGCTAGCAGGTGCACAGCGCGCTCTCGCCGCCCACGACCCACCACGAGTGAAGCTCAGCGCATACACCGAGAGTGTCTCCGATCAGGTCGTCATATCACCAATATACAATATTACGACCCGGGGTTTCGCGCGCCAGACGAATAGGCTATAACACCCCTTGTAACAAATTAAACAATAAGAGCTTAAATTATTGTATCATTTTTTAAAATAATAGATTATAATTATAATCAAACTTGAGTATGGTGGATTATGTATTAAGCTGTCTGAACGTTTCGTAAAAAATTGCCCAGATTAAATTTTTGTCCATATAAATTTTTCGCGAGCTTTAAAGCTCGTTACAACTTTAACATTCTGTAAGCTAGTCTAATGGATACAATAAGAATTTGATAATATTAGGCCAGTATAAAGCGCTGTAAGGTATGGCCTAGTGGTGTAGTCACGCGGCGCGGCGCCCCGCTGCTCCGGGTTCGAATCCAATCACGGCCATTGTTCGCGGAGCTGCGCACTCGTGCCTCATTACATTTGCTATTATTTCATTATGAAAAAATTGCAACCTGCTGTCAAGTAAAAGTAGGTTCTCCGACCTGTTAGTATTACATATTTAAAAACGATCGTTATAGAGCTTGGTAAAAACTAAAATACATATATACCATAAGTATATAATCATGTACTTGCCTATTGGTCAAATTGAGAAACCTCCTCCTTTTTTTGGAGTTAAAAATGAATTCGATTTGAAAGAACAATTAAACTTCAATTAAGCAAAACGTTGATTTGGTAAGCGAATACTCCCGTCCATGAAATCCCTGATTTTTAAAAGTCTAGCGACAGCTAACTTCTTAAGACAGTGGCAACAGAAAACGTAATAGAAACAAAGAAAAATAGGATGAAGAAGTGCATAATATAATATTATGTACTAAATATTGTTTGTAAGGTCGTATGCAATATAAACGTTTACGAAATAAAAATCTATCAAAATATTTTAAAATCTCGCAAGAGCTAGATATCAGCAACAGATCACGGATGAGCCGTGACAGCTGTGCGGCGATCTATTGTCCAATCGATGTTTGCAACACGTGCGTGTGTGTCTGTGTGTCTGTGTGTCACACGGGCCACAGGTCAATATCCCGCTGACATTCCCACGCCGTCACATGACACAATGTTGTGACACTACTGTCGCACCAGCCGAGAGCTGACAGTCGACAGTCGACCATAGTATTTAAAATAATATAAAAGAACACCTCGTGTGTTAGAAAGAGAGACAGATAGAAATCAATCAAAAGAAAAATAAAACCTTCCTTTTGAATGATTCTGATCCATTATAACAAACAATGAGAATCCAATCCATTGTTTTAAAGATCTAAGCATACATAGGGATTCAGGCAACTTGAAATATTTGCGATGTCTCGCGCTCTCATCTCACCACATTAAGCGTTCCTTAAATTTCATTACATCAGCTTTATCCTTACAATAGCCAATGAGATTCGTAGCGACTCTATTCGGTCACACTAAATGCTCTTGCAGGTACGTCGGTGTTTTTACGTAAACCTGCCTATCGTTCCTATCTCTACGGAGCCGCTGCACGCCTGTCTGCATACGACACACAATATTTGCTTGATTTGTAAGTGTGCCAGTTAGATCAATTGTAAGTATGTGTATTGTAATACGATACGCTAAATAACAGGAGCAACGTTGTGGACATTTAGCGGGACGCTCGTTATTTATAATATTTTTATGTACATCTGATGTAGTCCATCCATCCCCTATGCTCTTAATATTTCAGAATAATTTATCAAAATATATAAAAAAGGCATTACAAAACAAGTTCAAAACAAATTTGAATCTTAATAATATGTTTATTACCCTATTGGCTATTAACTTACTTTAATGCCTACTCAAGTAAACCATTACACTAACCGAGCGGCCGACGCACGCGCAGTGACCACTCTCACGACAATTCAGCGACACTCATTATATATTCGTAATGATCTCAATTACAATTAATTAGCGGAGTTGCGGAGTTGCGCAGTTAACGGCCTCCCTCGTGGTCTCATGGACCATGGTGCTTACGAGCTACGGCCACTCATACACCGCGGCATTTAACCTACATCGCCGACCAATTACTCACGACACTTTAATTAGAAGAAATCTCACTTGAATGTCTTCTTAAGTTACTTAAGCTTCATACTTAAAGTATAAAATATTTATGATAACCTAGGGCTATATTTAAACGAGTTTATAAAAATGTTTACTGAAACGATCGTGTAGTAAAACTAATCAGTTTTAAATGTAATGAAGTATATTCAATTTAATTAAATTACCTATACTTAATTTGTGTAGGTGTTTTCTATTTATGTACACAACAAAGCGTCCTAAGTTAAAGGTTTAAGCACATAGAGGCTGTTTGTAAGCGCGGGTGAAACCACAGAAATCGATTAGTTATCAAAATATCTGTACAACTAGAAACCCGAAATAGAGAAAACAAAAAAGATGATTTACCTAATATTTAATTTTCGAAATATTTCTTTGTACAGCTGTAAATATACAATTTCAAATATGTAATAACAATTGAATAGATATATTTCTATATTTTTTTTGTTTCAGCAGAAACAGAAGACCGAAGTCTGCCAGAGATCATTATCTGCTGTTGCTGCTGTTTAGATTAAACTTAACATTGTATAAATTAACTATAGTTATACAAATAATAATGAATCACTGCGATATGTATGCGAGGAATGTCCGATTGTTTGTCCAACGTAAAAAACGGGTTCATGTTTTTCTCAGCTTTACTCAGCCAGTTACACAAAGTCTAGTTAAATTGAACTTTCTATACAGTTAATGTATGATAATTTACCAAGTTATCCAAGACCGAAATCTCCGTACGTACGTGTCGGCTATAACGCGTAAATTGCTGGCCTAATTACGGTTAGTGTTTTAACGTGAGCGGTCGCGAGCGGTCATTAGGAGCTAATTTATTTAATGTAGATGCGATTGTGCAACTTGTGTCTGAGCGAAGTGCGCCTGTGATACGGGCATTGTTGCAAAACTTGAAGCTTAACTCATTATCTTTAATCTTGTCTTTAAATCACCGAATAATAGCGAATAACCTATAAATAATTAAATTAAATTAAAAAACGTTTACATACTTTTACACTCGTTTCATTTGCTACTTTGCAGTTGGCACAGACGACTGCACAAATCTATATTTATATAAGACTACTCGATTAAAATAATGTATCAACAAAGGTATGCCTCTCCAACAACGAAATCATTTATCGATAATCTTCTTGTCATGAACAATATCAGATGAATAAAAAATAAACTAGGAAACCGCAAGTAAAATAATAGCTTATGCGTGTACAGAAATGTTATAGCCGTTAAATGATCGTCCGCGGCTCGATATCGCGGCATCGCGCCGGAGTCGGGCCGGAGTCGTTACACGCCGCCAGTAAATAGTGCGCCTGCGCCGCAGATCTGCTCATCTTTATTGTGCATCCACCGTGCTCCCATATCTATCGGCGTCACGACGCGATCGCTTGCCGCGCGTACATTGCCGCCCCATACCACATCGATGTACAGCTAGCGCGCCTTCAGGAGCGGCAGTGGACAGCGCCCAACTCGCAACTATATAATAGATTATCGTTAATAGACATGGTAGCGTCTGCGGGCGATTTATAACAGGGCCCCGCTCACACTACAGGTGCTGGCGGTATAAATGTTTCACGCGCCCTTGATTTAGAGCCGCCGGCCGCAGTGAGGGATGGGCTTGTCGGGAGGAACATATTCAGTTGCAGATGAGGCGAGGCGAATATCGAGATTTACGGGCGAGGCTCGCCACAGTGCAAGTTGCGACTAGATCTAATGCTAAACCTACCACCTACCACCATCGCCACCGCGCCACAGCGCCACAGCGCTTCCAAATACAGCAATAAATATATACCAATAATATCTTTAATTTACGAGATATATATTTATTCAAGGTCCATAATGTAGTGTGGCCAGTCCGATGTTGTAGATAAATGTGTGCTCACCGCGCTATTTGCGGTTCCATTACGAGAGCTTAATTTACCAACTATTAATATGAATAACAGTTTTTGTGGCGACCACAAAAGACTTGGCCATCACCACTGCACTTATAATATCGTAAAATGATCTACTTGTAATAATTGATGCAAAAATCGTGTGATGTTGCTGACCGCATCCGGCGGGCATTGCGAGTGCTCAGTGGTGGTGCGCGCTGTAACCGCAGCGGCAGCGGGTTCGATCCCGGCCGGTGCTATTACGCTGAATGCTTACACGGCTTGTGGTGAACACTGGTCATTACGGTAAACGAGTATTTGACGACAGTTCCTATTGTGTTCGATAATATACTATTTATAAATATTTACATCATGTTATGTAAGTATTACTGATTGGTGTTTATTAACAAATTGTGTATCAAAACACAATTAGATAGTATTGAATATTGACATTGAATGCTTGAAATGTAACATTATTGTAAGCCTTATGATTAAACGATCACTTCAACAACTTTATGGCTTGAACTGTATTATGTGTATTACAAGTTTAATGGTTTACAACCATTAATCAGTGATTATAAAGCTAAGCGGAAGCATGTGATATCGCCTCAACGGCACGTGTTGACGACCCGTTGCTGTTCCCGGAGTCGAATCGGGAATGCGGCGGCGGCCTATGCTCTTCCTACTCGTGATTCGATCTCGTTAATAACCCCATTATTTTCCTTTTAAGGCGACCGCGACATACCGGCGATCTGTCGACCAGTGTTTTATATTGTGTACTTGAGTTGTGAGGAATGCAGCAACGAGCGCAATTACGCGCCGACTGACCCGCGGGTCGGTAGCGGACCTCTGCTGCTCTTACTTCATTTGATTGAAGCAAAGCCCGGCTATAAGAACCTTTCATTAGCAAATACATAGTAGTAAGTAGATCAATTTAATTCGACAAAAACAATAAGATAAATAATTTCCATAGTTTTCGATACCTTACAAACAGACAAGTTGTTCTGACGGTCTCTATTATTTGACACGTTATAGTTATTTTCCTATTCTTATTATATCAAATACGTACCAATCGTTTTGTAATGAAAGGGAAACAGACACAGAAATTTATTTTCGCATATTTATATCATTGTTTTATAATATCTATCTAACAATTAGTATTTAAAAGAATTGTTGATACTAGGACATCATAAATGAGGAGTCGCCGCGGCCGCATGACAACATAGAGCACACAGCACACAGCACACAGCACACAGCACAGAGCACACACAATAAATGTGAGCAAATATACAAAGTGACGAGCCGATAATTTATTAGTTGACGCGCTCAGAGTAACGGTGATGCTGTTTAATGCTCTAATATCACGTGTTGTAAACGATACAACGCGGTACTCACCCGTACAGGCTACAGCACGCAAGTGTATCAGTGACGGACAAACAGACAGGGACGAACTCGCCACTTTTAGTCTTCATAAATTAATACTCTTTTTTGAGGTATTCTAAATTGGTATTTATGTGACACTTATCAGATGTTCTCAGAAATTCGCGCGAACAGCTTTTAATGGTTGTTCTGAGATTAGAGATAACACATTTTAACGTCTAAATGTGTTACGTAAATTATAATTAATTCCTAGTATTCAGTTTATTAAGTAAGTTAAAAGTTGTAGCAAAATAAAGTCACATATAGACGGCCGTCGTTTTTGCAAATAGATACCTATATTAAACTTTGAACACATCAACTAAACTAAAAATTAATAATTTTAACAGTACATTTGTAACAATTAATGATTCTAAAGGTTGTTTCTAAAAAAGACTCCTAGTAAAAAAGATATCTTTTTTTATAACATATGGGGCAAACGAGCAGGCGAGCCACCTCATATATCGTACAGTGGTCATCGCTTACGGAGCTAGACTTTCAATTGCTAACAATTTTACTAAGCTTAATTTTACAGAAGAGCCTATTGCAGTACAGTAAGCCTTAAACAATTAACATGTTTAGATATAGAGTATTTAAAATATGTATAAGCTGGTTTTGACCCTGGACGCAGTGGTGAGTGGCCGCACGCTATTTGGAGCTTGCTCGCGATGTGAGGTGTGATGAGTGACGGGGAGGGGGGGGGTGTGGGAACCTCTCGCGGCACTCGTGTTAATTGTCCCGTTAATGAGCACCAGGTATTGTTTGAGCACTTCGCAACGAAGTTTACACCTCAACGATTCCGATCCGTGATCGGTGATCGGCGGTCGGTGAGAACGATGTGCATCTCACTTAGCAAAGAAATTGGGTCGGGATGCTGAATAGTTAATCAACGTTATTAAGTTAAAAATACATACTCGTAAGTCTCGATACACTTTCGAGTATGTATTTTTCACGATTAACAAAACCGGTAATTTCTATGGTTATTAAATTATAGTTTATGAATCCCTTTGCAAATGTATTACATTTTTATTTAAATAATTTACAATTTAAATAAGGTGTTACTTTTAATTCAATAGTTAATCATCCAAACGTAAATAGTCAGGATGTGCCACGTGTCCACCACAGAGGATGGTAACGGTTATCAAACAACGAAGAATCAACAATAAGGACTAACATCCCGCAGTTGTGTACCTCTAACTAGACACTGACGTAATGTACCCCTTGTACATATCTAAGATATACTCATATAGAAAAATCCCAGGCGTGTAGATAGGTAGGCAGGCATGCAGGCAGGTAGGCAGGCAGGCAACAAAGGATTTACGTAATAGCGCAGTTTGAATGCGGTCAGTTGAGATCGGCTAGTCGAGTGGCCGGCGCGGCGGATGTTGAAAAACTCTGCCAAGTGGCCAGTGACCACCGTTACATCGATTAAATATCGACCACGCAATACCTCATATTATTTATATGTTGCGGTCAAACACGCGACTCCTGCCATTTGGTGCAGGAGCCAGACAGTGGTTCCCGCTCGCGCCCGACCAATGCGCGGTCGAACTTCCACATGTCAAGTATGGACATCTATTTATTTATTGATTTATGAATACAAGTTTACAAGTTACATTTCAATTTAAATTTACTTATTATAATTTAGTTTCGCTGGTACCTGATTTAGTTAGAAAACTGTGTTACAGATACCAGCGCCTAACTTAATACAATATTGTGTGTAAGTGGTGTTTGTGTGTGTGTGTGTGTGTGTGTGTGTGTGTGTGTCTAATTTCCTGATGTTCAGTGTCCTTTATTTACAGCACAAGATACTCCGCCTCACTATATGATAGCCCATGCAAATAGTGTTTACTGTTTAAGTATAGTATACATTTTACATATATCCCAAACAATTGCTTGAGCCATCTATTTCACTCATACGAAATTAAGTATATAAGTATGTAGTAAGTACAGCCGCAACGTAACTAATTCAGCGAGCTGGTGAGAGCTGAGTGAGAGGCGATACACAAATAAATATATATCTCATATGATCCGTTGCGTGTTTGGTGCTGAGCGGTGATCGTGAAGCCGTCACAACATCGCCCAGCGCTCGAGCTGACCCACGATCATTTGCCAAAGCGATTATTACTTATGGGAAGTTTCCTATAAAAACTAAAATTATACACGTGCACAGAACAAGCCAATAGGTAAAAAAAATTGGGAGTATGTGAATTTGTTTGTACGATTAAAGCGTCTAAACTTTAAGCTGATAACAGTGAATAAATGATGTGTAGATCGATAACTAATATTCTGGTTATTTTACGCATAAATCACAGATTCTACTCATTTAAAACATTAGCTGTTATAATCATAACATGTTAGGTATCAGAAATATTTTTGGAGAGCCTAAAATAAATATATGCCTACATCGCATATGTTTGGTAATTTCTAATATTTCTGTGCTAAGGACGACACGACCAGTCAAAAACAAACTGAGTTTTTCTGTTAGAAAAGTTTATTGGTTTTATTACAAGTAACAAAAGCGTATCTGTGAATACTGTTATATAGTAGAATAAATAATCCGTAATTGTATAATATAATATATGCTAAAGCTAAGTTATTATTTACGCAATTGGAGTAGAATTTTCAAACGTAGCTTTCTTAATTATAATACAATGAACTCCTAGATATACATTTATTTAAAGAGCAACTAGCAGAATTTCTTGCTGGCAGTTCTTTGTATAAATTGCATATTGAAGGGATACTATGACGATAAAAAAGTTTTTCTATATGTAGCCTTGTATAATACAGGTATTTTTGACTTTGACTTCTATCCCAATCTAATTTTCTTCCAAGCGAAAATCAAAACCATACAAGCAATATATTATCTCACTTGGGTGGTTTATTATAATATACTATCTATAGAATTAATAATCAAATTATAAAAAATCATACAAATGAGTCACCGACATCTGCACGAATGTGTCTGCTTTAAACGGTATACACAGGCACTAGGCTGTGGCCGGTCACCCCAGAGCGCGCTCAATCTCATTTGTCAATCCGACGAGCGGTTTCTCAATAAATCCTCGTAAAAATATCGATCGCTAAACAAAGGTGAGCTCACAACTCGCCTGATCTTAATTATAGATAGCCTCTCGGCCGCTACCCTGCCTCTACCCCGCCCCGCCCCACCCCGCCTCACCCCGCCCGGACCCGTACAGCCGCAGTAGGTAGATAGGTAGAGCACGCCACAACGCTTATTTGCTTTTTCTACTTTATTTATTTGACCACGTTGTACAAGTCTAGCCCCTTCGTGCCTCTTTGAAATAACTTTCGTAATAAAAAACATACAAGAATCAAATGGACCTTACGAGCGTGCATTTTTACCCAGATCAAGAAAACGTTGATGCCCAATTTGATTGCAAAAAAGATGTTTTCGTTCGCTTACTTAGATGGACAACAAAATATAATATGAGCCAGCGGCTTTTACGATATATTAGGTATACATATAAACAAAAAAATTGTGTATTTCGCAGATGAACTCGCGGGATAGACTAGTTATCTATAAAGTAAAGTCAATTGTTTGTAACGGAACATAATTTAGATTGGAGCCGGAGCCGCGGGGCGCGCGAGGCCCGTAATAGCTTTCTTCCATTTACAGAATTTCATTACGAATGAAGATATCGCGATAGCGCTCGCCCTACATGGACCTCAGCACCGGCCGCTCAGAGCCGAACAAAAGCCTCCGTGTTATACCTAATATTGGCCTTTTGTCTCTCGCGATCAACGACCATACAACATTACAACACCAGCCTCTAGATTATAATATACAATTGTTAATCTGTGTACTAATATTATACAGACATACATTTCCAATAATTATCAGCGTCTCCTACAATGTCTTAGTAAGTCAGTCCTGATTTAATATATTAATTAATTTGAAGCATTTGTTGTAGGCAGAATCAATAGTTCATCGAATAGTTATACGCGACTAACACATTATTAAATATCACCGTACGTTAATTAAATGTAATTGCACATTTGTTTAACAGCATTGGAGATATCGAAGGCATACGCGTAGGTATCATGTTCCTCCCCATCAGATGTAATAATTGAGCAGTAACACAACACCGAATGCCCGTCGTGGTGACATTTATCGTACACGATACACACAGCACACTACACACTCAATACAGATAATTCAAAACAATCAAGCAAATTGTTCTAAATGTCACCCGGATAATCGAAGCTTAGCTATTATTTTAAGTGCAACATTACTTTTAGATTCAATTTATAATGCAAAAGCAATTACGAGTTGATATTTTACATTTTAGCAGAATTAAAGTAAATCCCGATCGGCATATTGAATATTATGTCGAAATTCCTAAATCGTGTCTCATATCTCATCTCATCAGTACAAAATTACATCAAAATCGATTCATTGGTTAAGGCGTTAGAGCTTAATAGTTAGCTAGTCTTAGAATAGATAGTAAATTTTAGAACACCTGACGTGACGACCCAAAAGTGTTGCACTATGTAGCCTAGTTGAAAAGTGGCATCAACTAAAACTATTTGACATTGTTGATCATGATAATTAACTTTTAAATATGTGATCTGCTTAACGTAATGATATGTTATCACATACTGTAACAAGTTCATGTGAAACATTGTTATTCTAAGAAGTACTCGAAATATATCGTGTAGAGCTGCGCGGGCGCACCGTTACAACGTGTTAAAGTAACGGCGCATAATTAATTAGTGCATGCCCCATAGTGCGCTAGTGTAGTGTATAATGTGTAGTGTATAGTGTGATGGTGCGGTGGTGTGGTAGTGCACTTAACTCACATCTCATTAGAGGCAGACACCTACAGGAATTAGCCGGTGGACAGTGCCGGTCGTCACGCGCCCCTCTAGGGTCACCACTCGCCAGTTTCTGTTAAACTTAAGGGTGCGGTGTCATTAAATTTGACCGATATTATATATAGAGCCCTGCACATCCCCTCCCCCACCCCATGAATATTGCAATCAAAGATCCCATGAATATTGCAATAAATTCGAGGGATAAATACCTACTTACTAAGTTAAAATTTATATTACAAACGTGTTCTTACACTATAGACATCGAGCCTTATCCATTACAATATTTGGACTTCACTGTAATTTTAACAGGGCGTTTGCGTCTGCCAATTAAGTCTAATTGAATAAATATGTTTTTATAAGTAATTGTTTTTCCTTTGATTGAATTGATTGAAAAGCTCCGTGAGGCAGCCCTGTAGCGCGCAAACAGAACGTATGGTAATGTGGCGAATAGCGGAACACTCCGCGAACATTCATCGCGCCCGCCTCATTACACCACACACCACACACACCACACACCACCGCCAGCCAGTTTAATTACATTATTATATGATAATACAAATTATAATTGAAAAGCGTTCATTAACAATTCATATAGTTTTGGCTATGGCTTATTTCTCACATAGTAAGAAGGTTAAATAAGACTTAATCAATTTAATTAATTTAAATTAAACCCTCGATGGAAAAGTTTGGTGTGCTTTAATTTCGTCTCCACCGATTAGACTACTTTTAATTTTTAAGTTTAAATCATTTATCGAGTTTTTGTTTAGGTACACATTAAATATAATATTTTATTTTTATTTTTTTATTTTTTAAAAAGTACAGCCACATAATACATATTTACACATTATTTCGAACAATAAAAACAAAAATTCTAATACGTATTAAATTACGGCGTACATAACATTATTTGTATAACTAAACACTAGGTACATGCAGGGAAGAATATTGTTTCACTGTCAGACTAGGTGTCTGACAGGTACCTTAGGACGGTATTGCATTATTAAACGATAAATATTTCAGCGGGTCAATTAAAATACTTTAGTTTCGTTTTTTTTTTGTTAAATTTTAACTGAAAAAAAAATGGTTGCCCCATAGTTAATATGTCAAAGTCAAAGTCAACGGTATCTTTATTCAATTAGGCTACATAAAGTAACACTTTTGAATCGTCATGGTATTACAAAACATTTACCACCGGTTCGGAAGGCAGTTTCTACAGAGAAGAACCGGCAAGAAACTCTGATAGTCGCTCTTTTTAAAAAATAAGAACATACAATTGTAAATATAAACAAAAACTCGACTATTATAATATTTATACATGAAAAAGGTCACCGTCCCACGAGCGTTAAGAAATATCATTCATTTAATGTATAGGACGCCTTTTTAATTAGACATTTTTTAACAAGACTTCTAACTTGGAATAAGTCAGATCCTTGACGCTCTTATGTTTCAATTTAATCCCACTAGCTCTAAGGCAACAAATATATCTTTTAAACCATTCGAACTAAATAACGCGCTCTCATTGTTGTCGCACAGTGGTGTAACGTCTAATTCCCCATTGCTTCGATTAATACTACAGTAACAATATGTGCAGAATTTGACCCGGTAACCGAGCTAGTGGGTCCGACTCGCCGGGACTTTGGAGTCGGTATGGGGTCAAATATTTGACTTATCTATTTCGCATTTAGTTCAATATTGGTTCGGTTAGGACTCTTGATGTTATGTTTGGTGAGTATATTTTCATGAAACCAAATACTGATAGTAGTATATAATATCTTTTGTATCAATATTAAATTTTGTAATACGTACGAATATGTGTACTTTAAAGGGAACTGTTAAACACACACACACACACACACACACACACACATCTTTAATACATAATACAAATTAAATTATAGATGTAACAAAAAATACAATATCAAAGTATTAAATAACATAGCTAGAAAAATGAAAATAATTAAAAAAACTGTATTGAACGGTGATGAAATCGAAAATGAGTTCGATTCACACGTTATTAGATTAGATCCGACAAAAACGTTAACAAAGAACTCGATTCCGCTAACAATGGTTTGGCATTTTTTGTCGTGCGGTAGTCGTGTCGGCTCCGGTGTCGTCGCTGACACGCTCGTACAACACAAATTAGATTAGCGACAAAAAGTGAGGCCGAGAGCTCCGACGAGCTGGGAGGGCGCGCTGCTGCGGCCTGAGAGGCGATTGGACACGCCTGCGAGGCCGGCACTCCGCCACTCGGTAGCGTAACTAACTTGTCTGTGTTACCACTTAGATTTCAAATTAGGATTTGTGTTTTAGTCTTAATACAAGAGAAGAATGTTCTACACATAAAACAGAAGGCTCGCTAAAAATCAGTTGCCGATAATGTGAAGTGTGAAACACTTCCCAAATAATTACGTAATGCTTATAAATATAAAATACTCAAATATTATGTTACGGTTTTAAATGTTTCACGTAAAAACTATTGACTACAGTGTCATAAAACTTCAAATTAAAATAGGTCATAGTTCAGTATATCAAGTTTATATAATACACACATATATATGAGTTGAAATAAGTAGTAATAGGAGGCCGAGACGGTAAGTTTATGGGCCACCTCGCGGGCGGCGGCTCGGCGGCGCACAAAGGATCGCAATTACACACCAATTTGCCGGGATACACTGCACCCCCCTCCCCCCCTCCCCTCCCACACCTCCCTCACAAGAACACCGGGCCCTCCTCAATCAATCTTGGCGAATAGAAAACACTGGCACGGCTAAAATATCGAGCACAAACAAACCACTTGTTCTTTGATCTGTCATTCTAGCTTTTGTCAAATTTTCATTAATGTTGCAAGTAGATTAGGCGTTAAACGGTAACTGAGTCACTACATTTTTTGCGAGTATGGATTTAACTCGTGGTTTGAATACTAAGGCAAAAATGACAGTTATAAAATCTTTTAAAGATTAAGCTTATTAGCAATTTTGAGTGTGTAAGTCAATATTAATTTTTCGTAAATCGTACCTACATTGTGTCCATACAAAGTATTAGATTAGTATTAGAGACAAATGTTTTAAAAACAAGCGATTGTGACTTGTGTAGAATTCTTAACAGTTATTTTCAAAAACGTCAAGTGCTCTATATTTTTTAATTATACTTTTTTTGGTGTGACAAGTAGTTAAAGCCAAAAACCAGTGTTAGAACATTTAAATAAATTATGATACACATACACCGTAAATTATATTAACGACATATTTCTATGAAATAAAGAAATAAAAAGCACAAATGTATCAGGTGTCGCGAGGTCGTCGACCCCGCTCATTATGGCAGTAATTATTTAATCTTAACGACCTCGCCGTCGTGTCCAGGACACCGAGCGTGAGATCTGGCTGTACCACGGCTCTATGTAGGAACTGAGACGTACTCGCGACAAATATGTCTTATTAACTACTGACGATGGACGATGTTATCAACTGAGTTCATCTGTACATTAAAGCTAGACGGTTAATAAAACTAGTAATTAAATATGTTTTTTGTTTACATTTGATAAAATAATAAAATGTTGTGCATTATTACATAATATAAAAATTGAATTATTAAAATCTTGTATTCGTTATACCAGTTATTATTATTGGTTTAGTCGAACATAGGAAAGAAAGAATAGTCATCTATTATAGTTATTAGAAGCCATCTGTTGTTTGATTTTGTATAATTGATAAAAACTCCCCCTCCCACTGTATCTCTAAAGAGCGTGCAACCACTACAGCGGTATTTAAAGGGTTCGTTTTCTAAATATTTTTTGGGGATCAAAAAATTGGAACTCAGTCTCCCTTTACACTCTGGTATTTTATTATATTTAATTATTATTATGAGTGTGTAGTGAGCGGCTTATGCCATAAAGAACTGGGTTTACGGTTATTTCTTTTAATAAATTTTATCTCAACGTTTGCATATAGACAATTTTCTTGCAACAATACAAGTCAATAAAGCAATAGCAAGCAAGTGCGATGTGAAGCATCGCCGGGTAGCAGGCCTAGTGTAGAGAACTAACAAAGCGTTCAATTAAACGAATTTTAAAGTTTGTGGGCGGACCCGCGGGCCGGGCTGCACACTTTTATTAATATTTAAAAATTAAATACACTGTGATATTATGTTTGGGGTAATAAGTAAAACATATTTGAATGAAAACATGTAATTTAAAGAATAGAATTATAGACATTCAAATAGTTTAAATGTACTAGATCAATAACAACAGACACACTTTAAAACTGATATGGGACAAGATTTTTTTAAGCTTTCTGATACAGTAATAATATTTTTTCTTTTATAAAGATATTGAATTCATGTAAATTATAACTAATGGAATTAGTTCCCGCGGCGAGCGCATCACTAGCGGGCCAGTCACTAGTCGCAAGTCACGGGCGCTAATGGCGATCGAATTACGTGTTGTGTGTCCGTCCGCGCGCACCTCCCGACCGCCTCGACCGCCGACTCGGCTCGATGCTACGCCCATTACCACTAAATTATATTCTATTATAAATTATCCAGGGTCAAAGACTTCCTGTCTTAACAATTCGGGTGCAATCATTTTATAATTGCACACATCGGATCGCTACGCAGTGACTCCGCTGAATCAAACAATTGAATTACGTCTGAGAATTGATACCAAATAATTACATTTAACAGACATACTCAACTGATCTGATTGACCGTAGATTAGATTACAATCGAACTAAACAATCCAATTTAACGTTATATTATAAACGAATTGCTCGCGAGTTACATTAGGTACATGTTCTGGTCAAGTCATTTGTTTAAAACTAGCTGTGTCCCGCGGTTTTACCTACGTAGCTACCTTTCCCGGGGCAATACCAAGGTATAAAGTATCCCATGTGCTAACCCAGGGTATTACCTATCTACATACCAAATTTCAACGAAATCGGCAAAGTGGTTTTTGCGTAATATAATAACAAACATACGTCCTATCCTCTGGTTATACCTGCGTAGTTGCAGCTATCGGAACGATATCGGGTTACAGACTATCCTTTGTGTTACTGAGGTCGATTTACTGTATGGCTGTTCCTTACTGTTTTACACTAAAACAATGAAACAAACAAGATAAAGTAAAAAAACTAAAACCCAACTACGACAAAAAACGACGCTGAAAAAGTATAAAAGCACCCCATGAATACAGGTAAAGTCACAAGCAAATGCTAGTAATATATATATATATATATATATTCGAAATGTACAAGTGAAGCGCTTTAAAATGATACCAAACACGGCATATCTAGCTTAACTTTATTTTTTTACTCTGTATATTTTGTCCGCTAGAGGGCGCCACATTGAATTTGGTGAAAATCTATATAGCCTATAACCAGCGGACAATTAAGACGCTTCTAATGATATGTCATTTGTCGAATTCTGATTAGTGGTTTAGAAGTTACGAGGGAACAGATGAACATACATACATACATACATACATACATAGCCTGTCAAAATCATAACCCTCCTTTGGCTTTGCCGTAGTCGAGTAAAAAAGAAGGTTACAGTGATAGAATACATTCTTTATATATTTACTATACAGTTTATTAAGATATTTATTTTATTTTATTTATTAAACTAAACAAATGACTAAGTACATTACAACAATATCACATCTCTCTACAAGTTTACGAAATACATTTTAATTTCAATATAATAAAATTTATTATAGTTTAGGTTCGCTGGTACCTGTTTTAGTTAGAAAACTGTGTTACAGATACCAGCGCTTAACTTAATACAATATTGTGTGTGTGTGTGTGTGTGTGTGTGTGTGTGTGTGTGTGTGTGTGTGTGTGTGTGTGTATGTGCGTATGTGTGTGTGTTAGTTATAACAACAATGTAAAAAAAATATTAACCTATTATATAACATCCTATTAAGGCTTTTTAAAGCAATACTTATTGACAGTACTTGCACATAACTTTAATCTCACTTAATGTCTCGCTTATCTCTCATAGCCGTTCCGTGGAAACAAACAAACAAAGAAATGTTTTGGAAGTGAATTAGACATGCATCTGCGGCCGCATCAGCGCGGGTCAGCGGAATACTAAACGCTCCTAATGGTTGCAGTTCATAGACACGAGCGGAGCGGGGGCGGAAGCGATTGTGGTAAATATTCGATACTAGATGATGGAAAAACACTGGTCTTAAATCAAATAAAAATTTCTGATATAACAAACTTGCCCTTATAGTTTTCCATGAAGTGGTGAGACGAGCTGGACGACTAAGAGAAACGCCAGCCCATAGCCAATGTGGTACTACTCAGAACTTAACTCCGGGCAGGGGTGCACTACATCGTCGCTCCCCATTTTGAGTCATAAGATGTTAAGACTCATCAGCCCAGTAATCACGCTGGCTACAGTGCCCTTCAGACCGGAGCACAGTGACATTTGCACGTCACTGTTCAGGCGGTAGAATGTCTGGCACTGTGGGGGTACCCACCCAGTCCGTCTCCTGCGAAAGACACCTACCCCTGGTGAAAAGCTCCTGTAAATATATTGGTATTTGGAAAGAACGATATTAACTATAAATTTCTTAGTATCTGAAGGCTTTATCAATGAGAGCTCAAACATTTTATTTCTCAAAATGTTGCCAGTATTCGCTAGTGTGTGTCGCGGCGCTCTGTGGCGCATGTCAGTCTAATGTCAAAGTTCGCGTGTCGCTCGCTAAGCAGTGCATTAGGATGCTGCGCGTGCGCCGGTGCGCGCCATTGCCCGGAGTTAGTGCTAGTTAGTATGCAGCGCCCGCGCCGCATCTCCCGACGTGATGCGACCTGATCTCGGAGCTCTCTACAGAGATAAACTCGTTTGGCAAACATCCCACTGACATTGCCTTCATGTATATAAACGTATGTACCTACATAAACATTTCTTTTGAATCACTCTCTTTAAATAAAATACATATGCACGTAAGACAGACAGAAGAAGCTTTGTTTTAAATTACATTAGAAAGGGGAATGAATATTTTTCAAAATTTAGATATGACAAAAAAGTATCTATATTTCAATAATTGCTCTTTAAAAGAATAAGTGATTCAAAATCAATGTATCTATAGTAATACTGAATCACGCAGTGAGGACATTATTATACAAAATCGTATAATATTAGAATTTATTGACGGAACCTATGCTCAGATCTGTTTATAAATATTATGATGAGATTAAATGTCAATAAAATGTTCTGAATGTATAAAGATATGCACAACAGAAAAACAATCCAGAAAAACAAAAACACAAATATAAGAACAACGATATTTTTCCAAAAGGAAGCGTAGATATAATTAATGTTAAAACTTAAAGATCGTATTGGTACCTTTTTAAATTAATTGGTTTAAACGCATAGTTCACTTGAGACGCAATTATTTAAAATAAAACTTAATTATATGTACAAGACGGTTACAGCGAGAAACGTAAATAAAAAATAATAAAACAAGTAGCAGGGTATGGTCCATGGCCATGTAGTCGCTGGTACCTTAAGTACCTGGTGGTGGCGTGGGTCGGACAATGATTTGTGCGAATCGAGGCCGCAGTTACGGGCTAGTACCGGTCACACACACAGATCGATGTGACGAAACACTTAAGTACTGCGATTACCATAATATTAGCTATCAACTATCATAGTTTCAATAAGCTCAGTCACTCGACATACTATGAAATGCTATGAGTATTTTCATAAACAAGGGCTTTACCAATTCATTTACGACATTAATAACTTAACAAAACTTATATGCTCTCTATAGTAGAATTTTCTAAATAGGTTTGGTCGAAATCGAGTACAGGCACATATTGGAGTTTATTCATCAAAACTTTCTACCCCGGTATAGTCACGGGTACATTGTGCGGCCCTATGCGTGGATTTATCATCCCGGATATTAAATCACACCCTGTATTTAACTTAGTATGTTTTGTATTAAATAGAAGCCTTTTATACTATATCGATGAAATAAAATAAATAAACATACAAATACATTTAAATAAAATATACATATATATGTAATTTGTCTAAAATTAACGTAAATACCTCATAAAAATCGTCATTCTATGATTGAAGCTCTCTGTCACCGCGCTCCACACCGACCGAACTGTCAAGCGTGAATCAATTGATGGCGCAGCACCGTTTATTTGTATAATAACACTTAATGATGTTAATTTATTTCCATCGTATGCAGATGCAGTTATTTATTCAAAAGCTTATGTTTGTCGTCGCGTTGAGGAGGTATACGAAGACAAACTTGTCACCTTTTGTGTGACAAGACGTGTGCGTGGGCCGCGTGTGGACAGACCGACGCGACGTTTTCAAAGTTATAAACACAATTATCGACGCTAACTATCAGTTATTTGATACTTGTAAAGAATCAAATGCTTTTGTAGGTGGAAGGAAGAGTAATAATACACATAAGCCTTAAATAGGATTAAATGTTCTAGAAAGTTTTAATTATAACCAGACCTTCAAGAATAGTACTATTAATAACTATATGATATTGGCCATGTTTTTTATATTTGAAAGTTGTAGAAAACAATGAACAGATAAGATCAAAGAGGTACCATCTACACGGGGTAAGCTTTGAAATTAAAACGAGATCCATCTAAGCGTAGGTATTTTAAATAATCTCTCATGATTGTTTCCCAGTAATTTCCGTTCTTAACAGCTAGTTGTGAACAGTAATAGGTGTGTTAGTACCGTTCAAGCACAATTTAGATGATGGCCGACCACACCCTGGTCGTGATGAATGGTCACAGCTGCTCACTAATTCATCTCAATAACACCTCGAATTATCGGCTGTACGCGCAAATCTCCGCGCTCTTTTATATTGCGTCATAAATTATATTGTTTAATTTATTTCATAATTACCTCAAGACAAGGCAAACCCTTTTACTTGCCGTTTTGTTAAGGAACTCCCTCTACTAATACTCATCTTAGCAATATAATAAAGGAGCCATTTTTTAATGGCAAAAAGCTCGGAATAATGATATATTTATGTCGGACGCTCACCGACTATAATAGTCCTGGTATTCCGCCAGATAACCACTAAAAACGAGTCACGTACCGCAAGAGTACCCCTTGTGGAGTTTTCTACAGCCAAACCAGCGGAAAACACCAAACGACCAAAAGCTGGCAAAACAATCGTGAGACTCCTTGCAATATATACTTATGACAAAAGCCATTTAAGATGAAGCATGTCTTCTGCACGTTTTTCCGCTTTTTGCAAGACGAAAATAAAAAGAGCATATAACATTGTAATTATGATAACAATGCTTACCAAAAATTAAAACGAAAGCATCGCGAAACCGTTCTAACAAAAAGTATGATTACGAGTCCCGTTGCAGCCGAACTCCAACATAATTACCGGCACCAGATAAATCACCATTTTTGTGTCCGAAAGCTCGCCGTATCATTAGCCGCTACCGTAAGCGGGCGATTATCTTAATTATACACCACACGCCCGACGCACCGAACCGACGCCGGTATGCCTCCACTGTGTAAGTAACCTTTGCATTATTTAAATTTATGAAGTAATTTCGTACTTAACAGCGATAGTCGCAGTCGCTAGGGCCGGCTGATTGGTTCGCGCACGCATACCGCCATTAACATGCTTCAACATACCTACTTATTTTTGAGTCAAAGGACGCAATTTTACATTGATATAAAAATCTATCGTATCAAGAGCTATGTGCTATACTAATGTCATAGCCATTAAAATTTAATACGAAAATTGGTAAAAGAAAGGATATATACATATTAAGTATAAAAGGAAGGTAATTGGATTTTTGCTCTTGTTTTATTTCAACATAATTATTCATATCAATTGATATTTAATGGCCTAAAAAAGTGTTCAATAAACAAACTTTTTAGGATTTGTGGCAAACGTTAATAACATGGAGGTTTCAATCAAAACGCCAGACAATGTTAACGGCGGCCTCATCCCCGTAGTTGCGCACAAAAACTCGAGCGCATCGTAATGAGCTTCAAACGTGTGCAGACTTCCCACGAGCAATTTTATTATCTCATTAGCGTGAAGAACGTCTTCATAAAGTGTCGCCGGCCGCGGGACATCGTTCATTACCACCGTAATAGCTTTAATAAAATCCTACACCGACCCTCACTCCGTTAATTTCGACTGCCCTTCGAATCGTTCGCACCTGCATGTTCGTTTTCCATTACGACTTTTTCATTGCATTCGATATGATTCATCTTTAACGCACAGCATTGAATGCATCGAAACTTATTGCTATCGTATTGCGGTATTTGTTGGTAGTGGCGAGGTGATTACAGCAGAGCCTGCAGGCTGTAAAGGCGGTAGGAGCGAGCGGGGCGTGCGTTAACAGGTGGTTCCCTCGGGGGTCGCCACTGAGCCCGCTACCATTCCCTGTGTTGACTCAGTAGTAATGACATTTCCAGTTCCCTCCGGCATTCTGTATAAAATGATTTAAATCGCAATGCATCATTATTTATTATCGTCGGTCTATTTTAGTCCGGCGAGATTAATGTGTGGAGAATGTAGATCGATTTTAATTATAATTTTATTGCTTGTAATGTGAATTTATTCGTCGGCTATTTCTCGAGCTGTAGGTATGATTGAATGCGGCAATTTTACTTGAAAGCGATTACAGCAACAAAGGCGTATTTATGTCTGTGATATGATGGATGCCAGCCCGGGCCCCGCGGCGCTCTCGGACATGTGAACGGAGTTAGGTAAAGCGATTGGAGGCAGTTGCTATACACACAGATTACTTAGCAGTGAACTCTTTAATGCCTCTATAGAAAGCTAATACTGAAAAAATATTCAACAAACTAACTACGTTGAATGTTAAGCTATTAATTGCCTGTGACATATAACAGTAGCGAGATACCAAACATTTCTCTTCAGGCCGACTTCACCCAAACAGTCTTCTACTAGGCGAGTAAGAATTTGGCATACAAACAAACGGTTACCATAACTATCTTCTAACTAAGTAAAATTAACTATCCAATCTTAGAACATCAGATTCAAGTTTAATCACACAAAATAGTTTACAAAGTGAAAGTGAAGCACTTTCCAACAGTTAATAATATCGCAGGAAACAGATAGAACAGCTTGTAGCCTCCAATGGGTCTGCTCGCGAACATGGTCGTGTTAGACGGTCACGCGAGTCTGTCTGTCCGTTATTACACTATATTTGGTGAGGTAACGTTTACCGCCACAACGCGCCGGACTTTGTTTACGCGATCATATTGATTTATCGATTATTTTGGATTTGGCCAATCGATCGTTGCGCAACACTTTATAAGCCGATTAGTTCTCAAAATTGTTTATTGAATTTGCAATATTAGCCTCGGATTTAAGTGCTTGGGCTTGGGAACTAGCTGAAAGTGAAAATATCGTGGATTTTAATAAGTCTTTAGTTAGTCAAATCAAGTTTTTCAGTCGACTGTACCTCATTACTTGTTAATTGGGTTGAATTTAAGTATTCCTCTCTATATTTGTTTCTATCTATATATTTGTCAATCTATACTTGTGTTTACTTTTCCTTATTATAAAATAAATCTTGTTTCATTTCTCCCTCTCAAAAGTAAATCAACTCTTTTATTTTGATCCTCGATCAGTAGGTACATAATTCCACAAACACGATCTCTTACTCACGATAACCGTCATATACTCGTTCAGATATCTCCAATACGTCGATAGCATTATTGTGTGTGGTCATAAGCCAACCGATCACCCCTCACTCGCCGATGAAGCTCTAATGGCTACCACCGCCTCCGCCCACGCGACACAATACAATCGAACTGTTATTGGACATTCTTCAGATTACTTAAAGACCTCTTCTATAAGTATTTAGATATTAGAATAATCCCAGTTATTTGGGATCGTTTGTTTGAACGTTAAACGTGAACGACGTCGTAAATAGAGACTGTTGATAAGCTACTGTTTGGTTACAACTTACGACACCGAAATGCATTATTGCATTTGTTATAGATGCTCGCTAGCTCGCTGTGTTCCGCGGTTTCGCTCGTAGGTTTCTCTATAAGATATGACACTTACTAATAACGTTGCTTTATTCTCATTAACTTGAAAAATCGATTCAGTACGTTTAGAGATAACTACGACATTACTAAGCCTACAAAATATACATTTTTACGACAAGAAACATATATTAATGGAATAATAACATGCTAGTTTGTTAAAACACAATTTAAGTATACTTAACAATATTTTATATTAATTTCACGAATCACGAACATGACGCATTAAACAATTAATTACTAATAACATCGACGCCGTAATACATACCTATTAATTGGTCGAAAGTAATTATTAATCATTATAATTATTACAACTGCCTTACAAACTCGAAACCGACCGAGCCGTTAACATAATTTTATAAACTAATTTATCTCAATAAAAATAATCAGTCGCCATCAATTCGATGTGTAATAAAATAAAATCTCAAATTCATTAGGTATTCGGTCGGGCAGTAGGCAGTAGTCCCCAAATTACTTACAGCGAACAACGGAATGGCTTTGTGTCTCGTTAAGTTTCGTAGTTACATAATGCGTCCTCCCACGCGAATATCCGCCGAAGCCTCATTCAATTAATAATGGATAGTTTCAGATCATCTCGAGCGATGCTGCTATATCTAACGTCTGAGATGTAGATACCTTTGAAACAACCTTTCAAGCTTATCATAATAATGTTGAGATAGCTTCTGATGTTAAAATATTATGATGGCCGTTAATTTAATAATTTTAATCCAATAATTAAATTTAAGTTATTTCTATTTATTATTTATAAGTCCATAATAGTTAAGGCAATTATAATATTTTTTAGGTTTTGTTGAGTTTGAAATAGCTGTTGTAAAATTATTTATATGTATATGAATTTGATTGTAGGTGCTAAGTAATTTATATAACATACTAATGTTATGTAGGTATGTACAACAATAACTAATCGTATAATAAATAACATCTGTTTTGACATGACACGCTAATATATAAAACAAACGATCATGTCTGTTTTTTTGTTTGCACGCTAAAACGTTAGAACTACTGATCTTAATGTAACAAATGATTTTTATATTCATGTTTTAAACATAAGTACCTGGTTATAGTTCGACGGAGCCGCGGGGCGCGCCTAGTTAATTCTATATCGACACTTTAATGTCTTGTCCGGTGTCAAATAATTATAAAATATTGACAATAAATAACGAAGCTGTGTGATAAAATTAAATTATTTCAAAGAAGTTAGTGATGTCGCAACTGAACTTGAGCCGCGAGTGTGGGTAGCTTAATAATATAATTATTTCTAATGTTTCAAACAATTTGTCTTGTGGATCCAAAGAATAAGAAATGTTCATTCGGCGTTGTTCGGTTATAGCATTAGAGCACATTATGCGGCATAACATAACATATAATATTTTACTTTAATTGGCATTGATCGAAATATCACATAATGCTCTGTAATTGAAAAACGCTGTATGTCACGTAAGTATTTTTAATCCAAAGTTATATAATACGTCTAGTCGCGTCGTGCGGCGTTACTTACCTAGTTTCTGCCTCCGTAACAGTACCGGGATAAAATTATCGTATGTTATTATCAAGGGTCTAATGCAGGCACCCTGCCTAATCCATTCATTATATTGCATGAAATTTGTAAAAATGTAAAATTTTGAATACGTATAATTTATACTTATTATTTATACGTATAATAATTTTGAAATGTAAAATAATTGAAGAAAAAATATGTTTTCTTTTTTATATAGTCGCTGTATTATACCCATCACCATTCCTATTTAAAGACTCTCTATTTCATAAAAAAACCGCATGAAAATTGGTTCCGTAGTTTTAAAGATTTAAGCGCACATAAGGATATATATACTATTATTTTACTAAGTTCAAAACTTATTTCCAGTACATATCTACAGTAACATTTTATGATCATTAAAGTCTATCAGCTAACTAACACCCGAGAAACGTCACTAAACATTCCTTTGGAAAACGATCTAACGATTTATCTTCCGGCGAGTGAATCTAGGATAGTTATAGTTATCTAGGAATACTGTAAATTGAACTAAACACCATATAAACAAGGGAGAGTAATGTGCTCGCTCGGTATTCGCAGGATCAGGGACTCAGAGGATCGGAAATGGTGGCGTTAAGCGCGCGGCCGGGCGGTCGCCTGATGGATGGGCGTGCGCCTAATTGACAGCTCGCTTTATGACCATTAGCTGAAATGGACGCTGTAGTCCGTTTTATATTGAAATAGTAATTGTAGGTGAAAATTATATTGCGTTAAACCAGATCTTCTATCGACACTTTAAGCCACTATTTTCACCTTGTTAAATTTTATACTGCGGTAATAAATATTAAACAGCCCATGTTCTTCGTCGTAGATTCGTCAAGCTAGAGCTTGACGAATCTAGAGAGAGACTCTAGAGAGTCTAGACTATATCGGTGAAGTAGATTATCCGAAAAAGTGTAACAGACAGACACTCATGAGAGTAAAATATGACAATATCAAATGATCTCTCTCCCCCATCAGATATCTAATAGGTATAAAATAATGAATAATAATAAATCAGTACAAATGTCGCGTGTCGCAGCGTGCTATCGAGATAACGAGCCACTGAGCGGCACTCAACGACTGAGGAGCCCCTAAATATTACACAAAACTGATGCTTAGGTGTCTCTCTGATTATGTTCTATGCTTTCGCACTTAAACTGCTAGACTCATTTTAGTGATTTTTAGTTACTAGGCATAATATGACATAAGATATAAGGTACTCAATATGTATATACATATTGTAAATAATTATCAAAGTAGGAACTCGAATACGGCTGTTCCGTTCTTAATTATTTTTCCAATTTCGTCTCCATCCCGAATAGCTGTAAGTAATCACTTATTATATGACACATGTATTAAATACGTTTAAATGTTTCAATTTATAAGCTTTATCAATTTGGACAGCTTCGGTTTGAATCATTGTACCTACCAGCTACCAGGCGATCAATATAGGTTATAGAGAAATTATATTATCAAAAGAAAGCCCACCATTGACATCAACCACTATCTTTGGGGTAAAGAGAGTGTCAGATATAACTGGAACGAAGCCACGCCACAACTTGTACCTACATTATACCATACATACCTGTACAATCTCTATCTAGTGTCGTATGTTCTAAATAATCGTATTTCATATAAATCCAAGTACCTACAGTGTTGTCAGCGGGAGGCCGGCGGCGTCACACCACACTCGGTAGGCGCTGGACTCGCCGCGTTTGAACCCCCCGGGCCCGGCGCGATCCCGGCGCGATCCCGACACGATCCCGGACCGACGCCGACACATTTGTATGTTAATCAATACTCTACATAAATAGCCTTCTATTTAATCTTACCTGAATCCTTTGACGCATGCGCTGTGGGTAATGTGTTCATTACGTATTCTATCTGTATGAGATTTCTTGTCTGGTTTATATTATTTACATAATATTCTCTAAAATAGGTAGATGACTTGTTTAGAGCACTTGGTAGGTACTTGAAGATCAGTCATTGACCCAATCGATCATTACTTTATGCGAAACAATATTTCACTCATGAGAAAATTAGAAACGTCTGGCTAGTATTAACATTGTACTTCTTTAGTTTAAGGAATAGGTAGATAAACAAAAAACCAAAGAACTAAATTTACTTCGAACAAAGTAATACGTATATTTATTTACAATACCGACTTCAAAAAGGAGGAGGTTCTCAATTCGACCATTTAAATTTAATAATATAAAGACAACCCCCAAGGGTGGAAAATTGGGGATGAACTTTTTTATACGCAATATCCCCGCCGATTATGAACCAATTTGAACGATAACTTTTTTGTTTAATAAAGTAAAGCAATAACGGTTATAATTCGGTTAATCAACAGGGATCCAGTTCCATGTCTAAATATTGAAGTAAAATTCTGGAATAAGTTTAAGTCTAGTTTAAGTATAAACGCAACAAAGTATAGCATTGATTGACGTCGCGTCGCGTCGGCGCAAGCGCAGGCGATGTCGCTAACGGTTTATAGTTTCCTGAGAGCCGCGCTCGGACACGGACAGACACATAAACTACATTTACATATCCTCCGCATCGGCGCGTCGATCAACAACAAGGATATTTATAATATGTTGTTTGACATTGTCTTTCATAATGAGACTAGAATTTAAACTTTGTTATACTCTCACGCAAAAAAGGCTGGACCGATTTAGTTGAAATTTGGCACCTTGGATTGACACATAGGATACTATTATTTCCCAGTATTGTCTCGAGAAATGGAACTACGTGGGTAAAACCGCGAGGCACGGCTAGTAGAAGGTAGTGTGTGATTTTAAAATATTTCATAAATATCATAACTCAAATTTTCTTAAACATAACGAACTAAAGATATCTGTCCAATACAAATGTCATATTTATAAGACGGTCACAGTTGAGCGCGGGATTACGACGCGACGTCACGCAATCAACAATCGATGATGTGTCGCCGGCCGCCGCACCGTCACGGGATTGTTAGTAATCTCGTGATTGAGTTATTATAATTCCAATCAGTGTTGAAGTGACCCGAAGAACTCATATTGTTATTATAAGCCTATAAATAAAAAGAAATGTTAAGTGACTCACGTCATTAGATCTTAAATTTATTTTCAAACTTGTTAGTTAACAAAGTTAATCACCAATTGATGATAAATGTCATTCTTTTTTTAAGAGTTATAAAGTTGTAAAATACAATTATTTCTATGGCCATTATTAACTACAGAGATAAATATATATATCGAAGTTATATATCTGCATATTTATTATCTTAAATAATAATTATACAATAAGTATATTAACTTATAATTACGTTAAATCGTAATATTTTACAATATTCATTAGCGCTGAAAGGTTTTTTAAACTTTGTGAAAATAATGGTACAGAATTAGCTATACTTTTTACATACTTAAAATAACGTAAGGAAACGAGCATTATTATATTACATGAACTAGATCTTTTAGTAATATCGGATTGCTTAACTAAGCTAATAAGCCATCCGGGCCAGGTAGTTCCCATGCGCATGCTCGTGCCTCAGATATTATATCGCGAACTTAATGCTACTTATTTCCGAAAAGTTATGCAACTTAGAAGCAACTTGAAGGTGCCGCCACACTACACTGTACAATATTTAAATTCTAATACTGTATACTATTTTGTCTTCCGTCAGTTATATTAGGACTAATATAAAAATAAACATAATTATTGAGCAACTTTCTTTTAAATTAGAAGCGCTTACAATATAAGGCGTTATTTTTCGATAATCCTTCCCTTTAATTTAAACTCATTAACTCTTTCTCTTCATAAAAGCACTACCTAATTGAATTGTATACCACACAATTCCTGTCTTAATTTACAATACATTGAACTTATAACATATACGAGTATAACGACATATGCCTCTAACACTGTATTATACACATTCTAACTAAACGTTGACTTTATTATAATTAAAGTACCACACCGGTGCAGGGTAGTGGTGCGGCCCCACGAGGCGGGTCGGCCCAATTTTTGTGATATTCGCTACCTTAATAATTGTAGTTATACCTCAATAGCCGCTCGTCGTGACCGCTCGCCCGATATCGCCCAAAATTACACGTTGCCCAACGCGATATTATTCTTTGTTTACTCTTACGAAAGCCTTTGAAAATAATTAATAGAGACCTTGTCCAGGAGGTTCTATTGGATACCGATTTGATTAGCTTCGTGTTGTTAATCGCTTTTGCTATTGCTGTAATTATGGAATGAATTTTAATAATTATATTGTCATGATTATAACTCTAGAGTTATTTATTGCGATAACAGCTAAGGAGTGGGACTTTCTACCAGTGTTCGTCTTTTTGTCTGTATAGGCTTATAAACAGACATGATCATTCGATATGACGGTCACATGTCAAGTATTAATTATAAAATAATATATCGATAAAATAAAAAATAATGATTTTATACATCTGTTTCCCAGACTTACACTTTTTTAAAAACAGTTAGTTAGTTATTAATATATTAATATTTATAAGGAAGACAAGTGTACGATCGAAAGTAAAACGTTTCTTACAAGTAACAAGTGGAGCAACTTTAAGACAGTTATTCATAAATTCAAAACACCGATACTTATAACTTAAGTTTACGTAAGTTAACGCGACAGCAATAACTTATCGATTAAAAGCCTTAAAGTGTGTCCGTCTGGACGCTGCGTCGGACTTGCGAGGCTGTCGCTGAAGGCTTTATAATATATTGTATTAACATAATGATCACGCAATGGTTTTCCTGCTGTTAGGTAACTCTGGTAAACGGTATTTCTTTACACATAATTAATAACAAACAAACATAAAGAAAATTAAAATTTATTTTAAGGAACATCCGAATGGCAGTAATTTAGAAAAAAGCTTAGTTATTTTTGTTGAGTTTGTCAACAAAGGTTTTGTTTCTCGGATAAGCTTCAGCTTTTTTATCTAGTTGTGTCCCGTGGTAGTCCTTGTTATTTCGCGGCACCAATGCCTGCGAGTTCGAAATAGCCGCATCCTTCCCCCTGAGAGGAATTATGGACAATGTAACAAACATTACCTCAAATGTACTTCTGTTTTTTTTATATCATTAGAAATTATATTGAGACTAACAATGCTTCCGATAACTATTCATTACAACTTAATTACTATAATGACGTTTCTACATAGCTATTGAAAACTATCGCCTCAAAATCCCAGTTCTTCACACAGAAAGGCAGTTTTAGAAACCAGTTCAAACATAATTAGGTATGTATTTATTTATAGGTGTGCTTAAATTAATAAGGAAGCATGTATTCAGTTGTCGCGCCGTGTCGCAACGCATAGCTCGCGGCCGGCTCCGCCTTATATGGAGGTGTTTTCACTTGCCGGCCGCGCTCCGAGCTCCGACAGAATTAGTAGAATTGCTACGGGTAATGTTACAGTGTAAGCATGGCGACGCAGGTAGCTTGTTTGGTGCTGAGCTATTACTTAGTAGGTTAAGTTATATTTGTCAATATCATATCTATTTGGTAACTAGCTGATTTTATAGAGGTTAGTCATGATTTTTCCTTATTCTGTTGCTTGAAACGGAAACTAATTACGTTACGGAATAAACTTAAACTTTTTTATGTTTACAGAAAATGATTTATATTTAAAACTTATCAGCTCGTTATTTATTAATCTGGTAAGGTTGTTTATAAATATATTTATAAAGTCTATTAGTAAGAACTTTTGTTAAAGTTTGAGTATTATTAATTTTAAAAGCTCAAATATAAGCCTCATCAGTTCTTTTTCGTCATAATTACACTAGCACTGCCCCGTTGTTTTACCCGCGTAATATCCAATATCGGATTTATCGATATTTTTGATGTAGGTACATGAGATTTGCGCATGTACCTCTTGACTTACTAAACCGATTTTGATTTGATTGCGAAAATAACTCTGTCTGTCTGTCTGTCTTTCGATCACGCTAAAACTACCCAACCGATTAGAACGAAATGTGGTACGCAGGTCTAGAGCCTGGGGAAGGACATAGGCTACTTTTGAACTGAGAAAAAGGATCATAAGGGGTGAAGGGAGAGGGGCCCAAGTTTATATGTAAATCCACGCGGACGGAGTCGCAGGCAACAGCTATATTAATATAAATCGATTTGTAAGATCCCTCTCTCTCCACAAACTCAGTCACTCACACAGACACAGTGTATCAGCGATCAGCGATGTTGTCGCGGCCGATCGTCCGATGTTATCGAGCAGTGCTGAGACGTGTCCGGCTGCGGACGACAATGTGAGTGCTAGTACCTACTAGCAGTATGCAATACTATGTTAACGCGTTATTGCGCTGCAGATTAGATACAGCGCTGTGTTATATGTTACCATTGCATTTCATTTGTAAGTATAATAGTATGTAGTGTATACCATCGATTGAATTGCCTATCTATACTAATATATAAAGCTGAAGAGTTTGTTTGTTTGTTTGAACGCGCTAATCTCAGGATCTACTGGTTCGAATTGAAAAATTCTTTTTTTATTGAATTGACCATTTATCGAGAAAGGCTTTAGGCACAACATAACATCACGCTGCGACTAATAGGAGCGAAGATATAATGGAAAATATGGAAAAAACGGGGAAAATTATTAGCTTTGAGGGCTTCCTTTGCGTGCGCTGCGAAAACGGTTCAAGATACCAAAATAATATGTATGGAAGAATTGTTCCTCTTTAAATGATCTAAAAAAAAGTCCGCGACAGAATATGTCTATCTTCTAAGATTGACTCACTATAACATAATAATAAAAATAGATCCGACGGGGACGAAGTCGCGAGAAACAGCTAGTGTGATATGTATTTTAAAACCTACTATGTAGACGTTCTGGTCTTCGTATAATTGAAATATACTTATTTTGTATTACTGTCCGTAAGCCTATCACGCCTAAACTGCTGTACTGATTTTGATGAGATTTTTAAAGGCTAGTTTTTAGTCAAGATCTTGAAAAGGATATAGACCTTTATAGCGATTTAATAGAACTAAAGGGTTTTGTACGAGGGATGAAACTTAAAACGAGAAGAGTTTTAACACTACTGAAATCAAAAAGTATTTGTATAAAATCGGTCTGATATTGTATTGCTACAATTTGTTTATTGTAAAATAAAAAAAAATCTAAGAAATACATACAAATACATTATTGTTATTATCCTAAAAGACAAATCACCTTAATAACGTAATATATTCCTCTATTTATAAATTATGTTTCTCAACATCATTGAGCTACCATATCAACATCAATATTAACCATTTCGTTCCAGTCAGTCTTAAGTTTTAACGTGACTAATAGTTATGCAGGAATTTAAATACTTAAATCTATCACGTGTAATGTATTGTATTTGTATTATCTGTTCTTCTAAACTTCTATAGAACGTAAGAACCTTAATCTCGAACTTTCCACCATTAAAGCCTACTTCACACATATATATAAGTATCTGTGAAGTGTCTTCTAGACAGTAAGAGAGAAGCTTTAGAACATTAATTTTAGCACACAATGCGCGTGTTTCAGGAAGCGAGGCGCGACGGCTCCGACACGGCTCCGACACGATGAATGTCGTCACCTGCTGTCGGCGGCCGTTCGTCAGTATTACCTTTGTGTCGCCGTGAAAGCCTACGGAGGCTTAACTGTTAACCATAGAATCGTGTATGATACATGCCTTTGGTTGGTTATACGAGTTAAAAAAAATCTCTGCATAGCTTAAGTTTTGTTAAAATATTGCCAGTCTTTTGTTGTATCATTTAATGTATTTAATAATTAAAATAAAGGATGTATGTTTGTTTGTAAATCTTTCACACAAAAACTACTAAACGTCGCTACAGTTTCAACGAAAAAATAAGGCCACGGATTTTTTCATTTCGTTGACACGTATTTATGATGTGTGGTCTTTACATTTTTTTGGACTAATCTTTAGTCCTTTGATAGATACTCACTGATAATACACAACGAAGGATTAAGAAAACCAGACACTAATGTATTAATACACATATGTCAAAAGAACTCAGCTATTCATCAAAAATCTCATTTAAGACTTCCCATATGTCAGATTTAACCATTCAATTAAACATCTATTCAACGGTAATGAGGCTACAAACATTCATTCAACTAATTAAATAAAGAGTTCTAACAAAAGCGTGAGTGATCGCTCTCAATACATCTCACAAAGGGTTTAGGCTGTACGGTGTACCGAATGGACATACAAAGAAAATTCGTGGGGATAAAGCAGATCTAATACGTGAAATAATATGTTTGTTTAAGCGTGGTTATCTCTGGAACTAAATGTCAGATTAAAAATGTGCTGTATTATGTAGGTATATGATTCATAAGGATTATAACAGGATATACGCATTGTAACGATAGTAAATAACTGTGTCCGGGCAAAGCTGGGCGGCGCAGCTAGCTCTTCATATTATTAACAAGCTAACACCACTTATATTTATATGATTTAGGTTACGACTATATTTATTCTAAACCTTAATGTGTACAATACACAATAGATCTAAGAGACTTATAAATTTTAATATGTTTGTCTGTCGGTCCTCCCAAACGTATAGTCCGATTGGCGTGAGATCGTAATATACTCACAAATATAATATTAAATAGCCCTTTACTTTTAAACACATTAAACATTAAAAGGCTCTGTATGTATTGCGTAATGTGCGGGTATAAAGCAGTAAGTGAAGGCGGCGACGAAGATTTATAGCTGTTATCAGCTTGTTTTTTAATTTGTTATCTCGCGACTAGGTGTCCGGGTGTCCATAATGACTGATTATAATTGGACCCCGTATCTGATGGTGGCGAGGTGGCGAGGTGGCGAGGTACCACCGATCGATAAATAGCCATTGTTGAGAGTGGTAGGTTATCGGCCCATCTACCACTTCGAAGCCGGGCTATGAAGTAATAAAACAATATAAAAATCTTAAGAAAACGTGCGTCTTGACAAATTCTTTGAATATATTTTTGAATAGCTTTTCACACGTGTGAACTGTGAAGCCTTATCTTATATCGTTGTTTTCGATATTATCAAGTTATTATTATGATACGATGTTTAAGGCTTTCTCTTGTTCATGAAAGATTATATTAAATTAGATCAGTATATCTGAAGATTACTATCTACAGCTTGACAAATTTACTAAATATGTCTGTTTTTAATGTTCGAATTTCATGCATTTATTTTCAAGCGCAGGAGGTAGTATGCTGAACTAATTAATTCATTTTAATATTTGTGTGTATAATAACGCTACATAAGTTATAGCCATCGACAAACAAACAAAATACGTACACTCTCACAACAGACAAATAAATTACAAATGTTTATATTTTTGTACAAAGGAAATTAATTGGGTACAACATTTGAACATTCTTTAGTGGACTTTACAAAACGTTCCGACCGTTCATATTCAGTTATCACACAAACACTGAGCTATAAATAAAATGTGAACACGGGTGAGTGTCGATAAGTAGCCGGGACAAAACTCTTGATATATGGCCCCCGGGGACCATGTGCCCCCCGCCCCACCCCGCACCCGCCCCCGCCCCGCACCCGTCCCCGGACCGCGGAAGGACGCAGCGAGGTACTAATTGCTTGATTTATAGAACGACCGCGCGATCAACAATACCATATAAATTTCCCGAGATAACGTTATTTATTGAAGCGTCGCGGTCCGACGAAAGAATTTCTTAGGCACATTTTTATAAGTAAACTACAAATAATTAATTTGATGTGGATTTCAGCTTACGTATTATTTTCTAAAATAGTAGAATCAGTAGCGTCCCGCGACTTTTTACTCGTTTCCCCCTTTATATTCTGGTGTATTTAATTATAGCGGCCCGTCCTGGCTTCGCTATAGGTACAGTATATATTATAGGTTATTATAATAGTGATAAAGTAGCTTTCTAATGAAAAAGGAATTATTAAAATCGGTCTAGTACTTTTTGTGTTTATTCGTTACATACAAGAATACCTACTCTTTCAATATTAGTGTAGGTAGTGTAGATGTAGATATCATTGTATGTTACTCGTTCCTAATAACTTCAATAAAAATAAATTCAGCAAATGTCATCGGGCTTCGCCAATAATTACAATTTAGTAGCCCGTAGCGCGGCGCTCCGCTCGCAGCCATTCGATCGAAGCTATTCGCGATAACTTAATTACTTCCCAAGTTGTAAATCTAAGTTATTAACACTATAACTGTGCTGTCTCGGTCACAACTTAAAGCGATAAATGTTTCACGCTTCATCCTATATTAATTACAGTTTAATAACACTTTGTGAATAAAAGCCTTCTTAAATATTAGTTGAAGGAAGCTCAAGTTCTCAATTACCATTAAATTTATAGCCTTAATGAACATAAGTTTTTTATGTTTATAAGAAGGATACATAAATCGAAAAGTTTTGATTATTTTAATGTATATTTTTATTTTATGGCGGGCGTTTAAGACTGTTGAGCCTCGCGAATGCGTGGCTGGTCTTTAAAGAAATAGAAAGATCTATAAAGAGAGATGTCTTCACTTGTCGAAGAAAACAAGATTAACATATGTATACTAGAATTTACCACCTTGTATTTGCAAGAAGATGGTACCCTGGTGCGATACATTAATAATTTTAAATAATACAGTGCAGTTTACCAAAATATTTAAACTATTATTGAATCACAATTAAATATTCAATGGTTATTACAAAACGAGTTACAATTCCTATTGGTAATGCAACGTAGATAAGCGAATCACCGATGTGTCGTTGCTCTTTGAGAAAGCTTAATGGGACGTCGTAATCACAAGTTTATTGTTCATTAATTTGCATACAAACAGCCCAGCACCGACATTACCGACATTACCGACATTACACCACACACCGGACCTATAGACGTTCATTTATAGATTTCACCTACTAGTTACTACATAGATGTTCACTCATCATTTATGATATATAATTAATCAAATTTCAAGAGACAAATTTGTGAAAAAAATAATATGTAGTTAGACATACACAAGTAAGTATAACTAACCGCTGGCGCGCTTTGGGCTACTATAGTTACCCAATTTCGCAGCTCTTGAGCGCTGCGGATAGCTAGAGTTACCTGGGGCCTAGCAAGGTAAAACATGAAATTATAGATTATTAATTTTAGTTTATGGTTATAAAATCGGTATTAAATGATTCTAGAGGAACAACCCTATCTAATGACATCAATTATAGAAGTATTTCGTCTATGTTCAGTTTTAGTTTGTCATTAGAAGCGAACCGTGTTTACGTGCTGAGTGTGTAGTGTTTTTTTGTACAAAATATGCTGTAAGCTTTTTATATAAAACCTATTTGATATTTTGAGTTAGTAGTTTAGATGATAGTCTTAACTTTATATAAAATTAATAGTTTTGATTATATTCGATCTAATAATCGAGATATTTGTTTATTTATCGACTCTAGTGAAAATTAACTTCGAGCATTTTTAAACGTAATTTTAAGTAATAATTATGACTCAATTTACCAGAATATAAATTAAAATAAGCAGAATGATTCTTAAATAATGGAAACTAAACAATTTTAACTCGAATACACTTCTTAAATGGATGTAGTTTACGAATTACAAAAATACCAATTTTTCTCCATTTTTGTCATTGGACACCAGCGCTCAAGAGCCGTGATATTTTTTGCGCACAGCGCTCGAGCGGCCAAGAGTCAATTAATAACTGTGAGGGCAGAATGCGACACATACCAACGCCGCAAATTGATACCACATCTTCAATAGATTGATTGAACTATTTACGTATTATTTTCAGTCTGGAAGCTTAAAAACCAGTCATTCCTCCAAATTTCACGAACTGGCCTAGTCCTAAATAATAAGGTAACTTTTTAAGCCACTATATTATGACATTTAAGCATTTAACAAAAGAAATTTATGTATTGAATTTCTTAAAAGATTTTAGAAAGAATTTTTTCGAAACAATCGTCCGTCGCACATATTTATCGAAAACATGCCTTCTATTTACATAATATAATCAGCTCAACACACACAACTAATTTAATATTTATTTAATGTGAATAAACGTTATTTTTACGGTGACAGCGCGTATAATTGAAACTGTCTATATAGTAACAATAAAAAGTATCGTAAAGTACGAGCATAGGTTTAGTGGTGGCGGGTCGAAGGGTCGAGGGGTCGAATCCGGCCGTAAATAAGACAAGCGACAACCAATTGTGACACCATTTACATAAATCAGATTATACTCACCACTTACCGATACTGTATAATTGTGGCTGGGAACACACGGCGCTAAAATTGAGGCGGACATGCTCTTTAAATAAAATCTTTACTTTCATGAATAACTAAGTATGTAAGCCTATAGATATCACGCACCTTTTCGCAAAACTAGCATTACAATTGTATCGTTACTCGTTTTATAAGGGTGTAGAATATATTTTTTTATAAAGATGGGATGAAAGAAGAATATCGCCAAAATTCTAGTACGATAGGACCAATTTAGTGAAAACATTAAATTTTCATTATGTGTTTTTTTGTCCAGAATAAACCTCATATACTTTTTAATTGAATGATCAAAAGTAGAGATGAAAAACACCTATTTAGATACTGTAAAACAAACAATCAACAAAGAACGCTACGTCTACACCACACCCGCTCGGGCGTGTGTTCCGCCGCACAGTGCTAGTAAAACGTAACGAAATATATTTATCTAAAGTATTACTAGTATCGAGATTATTTAAATAGTTACATTACACGCGGGATCAGCATAATTTAAAACGATTATTATATTTATAGAGGCTGTTGGCCGCGGCGTGTGCTAGGGAGCTTTTAATTTGTCGAGTGAAAGTTCATATCATATATTACATGTAATATAGTATGCGGAGATAACGAGTTAACAAGATAAGAATAATGTGTCATATAAATAGTCGTAAGGCGATCGGAGTTATTTAGTTAGCGTTATTTGTTTTTACTTTATAAGGCTTTCGTTTTATAGGTGGACCGCTCTAACACGTCCAGAAGTCTTAATGAGAAGGTCATAATCCTGTATTATGAGTGAAAAGATTCTTAATTTTTATTAGGTTTCATTACAGAATGACTAATATTATTTTAAACCTAATTATAAGTTATTTATTTTATATATTTTGCGTTACTTATAACTAATTATGGTATTAGTATTACTAGGTAAATAACATTGACCCCCGCCTGATGAAGGAGAGAGAGAGAGGTTTTGATTTTTACGAATCATGCGACATTACCAGCAATCTACTATGACGTCATAATAAAATAAAAAATATTTTTTCATTTTAAAAGTGTTAAATGAGGAATAATTCCAATTTCTTATCACAGAACGATATCGAATTCAAAGAGCTTTACAATAAAACTATTGGTTATTAAAATCAAACATAAGGAAACATGTAACATCTACTTCAAATGACTATTAATAAATCAAATGATGACGTCTGTATGTAACGAATGCAGCTTAATAAAAAAAAGTGTCAAAGTGAAGTGACGTCGTATAAATAATGTTATAGGCGAGGCGGAAGGCGCCGCCGCGACCCTCGCTACCTCGCTATACCCACTATATGTATGTGTCTTTATATATTATATATACAGATATAGCTGGGGTTCTTCAACTTCTCGCGGAAGACTGTAAGTGGCCCGTGGTCGTACGTCCCGATATAACCTTCTCCTTGTCCTCCGAGGGTACGATGTCACGTTTAAGAGTATTTTCCAATAATAAAAAGATGATTCTCTCTTACAATACACACGGAGTATCTTCAGTATTCTGTTCAATTTTAATAAACAAATGCCTTGGTTAAAATCAAAAGTTTTCAAATATGAATCACTTTTCTTTCCGGGGACCGGCGAAATTTGAAAGTGTGCGTTAACTATTACTACATATTTCTATAAAAACATTATATTATACTAGAGTATACTAGTAAATCATATTGTCTCGAAACCACTCCTAGTGAATGTAGAGTACATTGATAGAACGGCCTTAAGAAGCCCTGCTTTACACTGAACTCTGTAATTCATTGCAAATTAGATGCGATAAAAATATATCAACGTCTACCGAACGGAGCGCTAATAAACCCGCTCGAAGCCGCCCCGGCCCCCGCTGGACGGACGGACAAACATTGCAATTGTTAATAATGTCATTAAGATTTTATGTTTATTATTTCAGTACTAGTACCCTTCGGGCCTTTATAACTATCATTAGTTTAACTATTTATTTAATAGAACTAAATTTTCACGCAAACGACAATTATTCAACTATTATCATGGCCAGAATGTTCGACAATTTTTAAATAAGTTACCTAATTGGAATTTCGTATTGTATCAAGTTATCTCAATGATCTCCCAAACCAATACGTCAATGTTATGAAACAAAATGATATTTACAACTTGGCGCATTGCGTTCGCGTTCCGTGAATAGCATTTCACATTAGGCGCTTAATCAGATAAGCTTATCCTGCATCGGGTATCTTCGGCATCTTTCGGCTTTACTCGGAGCGGTCAACAAAAACGCGGACATTGTTTGGGGCAAACAAAGAAAAGTTTTAATTCTTATCGATCGGTTGCTATAATTACTTGGATGCTGAGCTCTGAGCTCCGAGCTCGGTCGGACAACAATGGTCAATCACTCGGTGACCTGCGACCCGCGCACACCGGTGAGACGATATAGCGACAGCGGAAAGCGATTTATTTGGACTGTTATAGCGGAATATAAAACAATTAGTCCAGTATGAGGTTGACATACTACCTCAAAATAACTAGTTTTAAAAAGTGATTTCGCTCTTTACTACAGAAAATGCGGGTTAAGGACCCGTACTGACCGGTGATAAATTTTAGATGATTTTATTAGACACAGATTTTCAAAGATCTTAAGTTACAACGTATGTACTATGTACCTATTTAAAATCTAACCTACAAAGAAACATTTTTAAAAATTATAACAGAATATGCCTTGAGAACTTCAATTGTCTCGCTATGAACAATCTTGCAATTTTTATTTTAATAAAATATTATAACATCGCTCAGTAACCCGCTAAGCTCATCACCGGGCGCTCCCTCCCCGACGGCGCCCAGCAGGAGACCCCAGTGCCCGGTGTAACCAATATTTGGCAACGCGAACATACACCGTGAATTATGAAACCACCATCATTTACGGTCCAGCAAACGCTTATACTCGTGCAACATGATATATGAACAAATATTAGGTACATTCTGTTTTTCTTTTGTGTTTTAATATGTCAGGGTTTGTGAAATATATTTCTAATTTTGTATTCACGGTGGCTAAAATTATGACGACAAGGAATTTAAATTTGATTGCAAAAAAATAATTATAGGTTTATTTGAATGGTGTATCGTAAAATAAATTGAAAGCGCTAGTTATATGCTGCTAAAGGCATAGGTCGCGTCACGAATCTTTAGCGCTGAACGAAACCTGCGCAGAAGTCAAAAATAAGGTATCGAGGTAAAGGCGAGGCGCGCGGGGCGCGTGATCGTCGGGTGCGCGAGCGTTGATTGGTTGTCCCAGTCGTGTTGTCTTTCTCGCACCAATACGTCAATTACGAGCGCGATTCTACCGATGCGCAGCTATTCTCGTCCAGCGCTAAACATAAATGACGCGACCTATACTGTTGCAAATTTATAGGCCGTTGCACATTGGACAGAAATGTTACTGCATACCTTCATAGGTACCTTCTTTCTCTTACCGTCATAGTCTTAAGAAGTTTAACTAAAATTTTGAATTATCAGAGGATCTGCTAAGCCAAATTTTCCTCGATCCTAACAAACTATTCGTTTTGTAGGTGTGACTATCATCTAAAAATACCCTCACAACAGGAAAATGTTTAAGCGTGTGAACTCAAGAAAAATAGCTAGTATATATACATGCCAT
>JADANM010005263.1:105887-129590 GCA_026213755.1 Eurema hecabe | reverse complement strand
GCACGCACACGTACACGCACTTATACGTAGACACACTTACACGTGCAAGCACACTCACACGTGCACGCACACTCACACGTATACGCACACTCACACGTACACGCACACTCACACGTGCACGCACGGCACGCACGCACACGTACACGCACTTATACGTACACACACTTACACGTGCACGCACGGCATGCACGCACACACGTACACACGTACGCACACGCACATACGCGCACGTACACGCACACGTGCACGCAAAAATCGCACGCACACGTAGACACATACGCATACGCACACTCACACATTCACGCACACGTACACGCGCACGCGCGCAAGTTCACACCCGCAGGGACCCACACGCGTATACATACCTGCAGGCACACGCACCCGCATAAACATGCCCATGCACACATACCCGCACGCACCCTACCGCATATATACACGTTAGAAATTTATGCTTATTTCATATTAAATGTTCATCTTACAGATGGTGTGACCACTACCACTTTCTGTGGAACTCCGGACTATATTGCACCAGAGGTACGTCTATACTTATTATAAGTTAATTACCAAAATAATATTTAAATATTATTTAGTTAGCTTTGACACGTTGCTACAAGTGGGCGCGTCCACCCGCAGATCCTGCAGGAGCTGGAGTACGGCCCGTCCGTGGACTGGTGGGCGCTGGGCGTGCTGCTGTACGAGATGCTGGCTGGCCAGCCGCCCTTCGAGGCCGACAACGAGGACGACCTGTTCGAGTCCATCCTGCACGACGACGTGCTGTACCCCGTGTGGCTGTCCAAGGACGCCGTGGCCATCCTCAAGGGCTTCATGACCAAGAACCCGGCGCGGCGCCTGGGCGTGCTAGGCGGCGAGGCCGGCATCCGCGCGCACGCCTTCTTCCGGGACGTGGACTGGGACGCGCTCGCGCGCCGCGACGTGCGCCCGCCCTTCCGCCCCAAGGTGGTGAGTGTCCCACCCACACGCACCCACTCGCACCCACACGCACCCACACGCACCTACACGCGCTCGCGCGCCGCGACGTGCGCCCACCCTTCCGCCCCAAGGTGGTGAGTGTCCGCACCCGCACGCACCCACACGCACCTACACGCACCTACACGCCCTCGCGCGCCGCGACGTGCGCCCGCCCTTCCGCCCCAAGGTGGTGAGTGTCCGCACCCGCACGCACCCACACGCACCCACACGCGCTCGCGCGCCGCGACGTGCGTCCGCCCTTCCGCCCCAAGGTGGTGAGTGTCCGCACCCGCATGCACCCACACGCACTCACACGCACTCACACGCACTCACACACACCCACACACACTCACACGCACACGTACACACCTACACGCACTGGGACGCGCGAAAAAAATGTTAGTTGGCATTCGTCAGTCGACGATCGCCCTGTGCACACCATGGTTGTGGTATCTCTAAATTAATCACAATGCCGGCCCCCTGATCTTACATATACATTAAAATAAGATTATTTTGTTGAATCCCTGTTTAATGATAAGCATGTAGCAACATAAACCCTCGATTGTGTAATATTGTATGACTTGTGACGTGCTATACAGTTTGGTATAAGAATGCGGACGTGTGTTGCAGAAGAGCAAGCGCGAGGCGGCCAACTTCGACGCGGAGTTCACCAAGGAGGACCCGTGCCTCACGCCCGTGCCGCCCGACGTGCTGCGCGGCATCAACCAGGTGCGTGCGCTCACCCGCTCTCTTGCTCACCCGTTCACCCCCGCTCACCCGCTCACCCGCCCACCCGCTCACTCGCGCACTCGCTCACCTGCTCACGCTCTCACCCTCTCACCAGCTCATTCTCATTTACTGTGTTAAATAAATGATTTCATTGTTTTTTTTTCATATAGAATTTCCTGTTTTGTAATTTTTTTAAATATTCCAATGCAGTGGGTAGTCATGTTTCTTTTTCATATTTTTGGCGGGGAATATTATAATATGAAGATAAATTATGATAATGAGATGATTGCTTGACATAAACTTACAATAGGCCATAAAATATGCTCTTTTATTTTTCTATTTCAATCTTGTTCATCGACACTTATATTGCACGATACAACTAATAATAATACCGTCGGTTTGCAGGAGGAGTTCCGCGGCTTCTCGTTCGTGAACCCGGACTTCAACCCGCTGCCGCAGGAGCGCCCGCAGTGAGCCCCGCCCCGCCCCACCCAGCCCCGCCCCGCGCCGCCCCACCCCGCCCCGCCCCGCCCCGCCCCGCCCCACCCCAGTGCACAACACGCAAGCATCACAACTTTTACACGTTGTATTTTTTATTGTTACTGATGTATTTTTATTTTTATAAGGTAGATGACGTCACAACGGTTATTACGTTATCGCTTTAAGGATACTGTACGTGAAGTTTTTTTTTTATACTGTTTACTTTTTGTATGATTTTTTACAATTTCCTTTACATTGTTTTAGTTTTGTATGGGACAGGGCGATGCCGTCTGTCGATTATGTTTTTAAGTGATTTTTTTATTTATTCGTATTATGAAAAGTATTTTTTTCACACTAGTGATAGTCACGTATATGGAATATGTTATAATGCATCTCAAAGATGATAGAAGAGAAATCACATTTCGAAAGTTGTTTTTACTGTTTACAGTGTTCAGTTTAAGTACACAAACTATATTTAACGAGTATATTGTTGCGTTGGTCTAGTAGTTTTTTACGAGTACACTTGTCACAATATATACTTAGTACATAGATCGTAATATAGATCATACGAGATCAAATTTGTTGATTATATAAAATATTAATTATATATTTTTTGTTATGATACAAGTTAGTGAATGTGCGAATTTCGAAACAAAGCCATAATAAGTAATTAAGTAGACGCGATATTCGCGAAATGTCGGCGAAGTTATAGTCCGCGTGAGGTGGGGTGTTACAGTTCGTGACGTCAGGTCGTGGCGCGAAGTGCGTGACGCGATGTCTGTGACGTCATTTCCGTGACGCGTTCTCAGTCTCTGAAAGGTTCTAGTCAGTCCAAAGCGGACTTGGACGTAGTATTATTACGCTATATATGATTATATATTATATTATATATCGCTTGTTCTGTGCGTGCGTATGTGCGTATGTGTGTGCGTGTGTCGCTTGATCTGATTTGTTTCTGGAAATGTTTGATTATGGCCGGTAGATGGCGCCGTTGTAAACTTTTACAGGTCCAAGTTTTTTTTTATTTTTTATAAAATATTCTTCGAGTATTTTGTAAACTCTGTGAACATGATTCAGACAGAAATATATTCTTTTTGTTACAAGTTGTCTTTCATACTTTTTCGAAACGGCGCCGTTTGCCGTCCAAAAGTGTGACAAAACAAAATCGCGATACCTCACAAAAGTTGCCAAATAAGTTCGCTTGAAGTTTCTTATGACGCGTCTGTCCAGCTCCGGCCGCGGAGCGCTGCGTTCGTTTGTTTGTTTGCGTCTTGTGAGTGCGTGACGTCATCGTTTTAATTTTCAATCGTTCGTCGAGCCCGCGGGACTAACATACCAAGTGTATTCGTTGTGTCGTGGTCATGCATTGGCCGCGGTGGTATACGTACGAGTAATCAACAAAAGAGAAGTTACTGTTTCGTGCATGATTGATTTGGCCTCGTCTAATATAATATATTTGATAGTTGAGTCGAAATAGAGTAGTATCTTCCAGTGAGAGCATCAGTCTTCGTATCTCGATGACGTTGGAGCGGACACCAGGTGGCGCTGCACGCTTGTAAATCGCGCTTTTATTGTTTTTTGTGCAAAGTACCGTTAATAATTAATACATTTGTGGTTTGGTTTTTAGACCTCTGTTCAATAATAAAAAAAATATCTTTAACTTGTAGTTTGTTGAGATATGTTAAAGATCTATAAGATATTTAAAGAGGTTAGAGCAATTAATGATTGATTGTTGTAAATATTGGGATAAAAGGAAGCGAGCGCCGCTCGCTCCTGCAGCACGTACAAACATTTGTGGCTATGTAACACATCAAGTGGTGATGGAGGGGACCTCGGCGGGTACCTGTCGCTCGTCGACTAGTCGGGACGAGATGCAATCGGATAACCCCATACGTTAGTGTGTGTGTGCGTGTGCGTGTGTGTGTGCGTGTGCGTGTCGCTACAGGTCGGTAATGTTTTAGTTAGTCATGTCAGCTTTACTGAAGACGCGACGTCTTCAGTTGTTCGGAGAATTAGTTGTTTCTACCGGCTCGGCGAATAGTCAGTGTGTCGGGCGGGGCGGGGCGGGGCGGGGTGGGGCGGGCAGCTTCTAGTCGCGTGCGCACTCACTCAATACTCAGCCGGTGTCCGCCCCGCCCCGCCCCGCACCGCGCCCCCCGGGGGGGGGGGGGGGGGGAGCACGACATGTCGGATTTATTTATTAAGTACTTTGAGTACGCAGAGCTTCGCGTGGAGGCGCTCCGGAGAGTAATATTAATTTATCGTATTATTTAGTTAAGGCGAAATACCAAAGGTTAATTTTAAGCACGAGAGGCTCGCGCAGTGTCGCCGACCGACGGGGGAGGGCGGGGGAATACGTTCAGAGAATTATGTAATTGTCGTTATGTCCGTCGGTTTGTTTCGAGTTTGTAAAACTGTTTAATTTATGTGGAGTGAAAAGAGAGAGGACTATTTAACTTATTTTCAAAACTAAAAGTTATATTAGGGGTCCGCAAGCGATGCATAATATGTTGGGTGACGTAATAGTTTAATGCCATGTTTTCTATAGCTTAAATGGCATGATGTATAAACGCGTATGTGTGTGTGTGTGTGTGTGTGTGTGTGTGTGCCCGGGGCACACCGGGACAAGAGAGAGTACTTAACACTAGTTTTCTTAACGTAAGTTTCGGTATTAATGAACACGTAGGCCGTCGCTTCCTCATCCATAGCTATATGTTCACTTCGTCGTAGTGTTGTCGGCGGCCGGACTGAGGCGGCCGATGTAGTCGTTAAATATAACGGTTATATAACGGATAACGGTTATTTAAGAACGTCTCTAATGGAGTTATTTTTGAAGTTGTAAAAGTTTGCAATTTGAGATGGGCTTAAAATTAATATTGAAGTCGAATGTTTGAAATGTTTTTTTTAGTTGGTTAAAGAAGAGATAGAGCGATATTACCGTTATAGCTTATCGCTATGTATAGTGAGAGGCGCTCGTGCCGTCTCGCTCGCACGCTGCCTCAGTCCGTTCGCTCGGCCGGTGTCGGAGCCTCGACGCGCTCGTATGGAGGCTCCCTTAAGTAGTACCTTGAGTTTATTCAACACAATCGCTGTGTATATTGAAATAACATATTTATATTTAAAACTCTATAAGTCGTCGAAAAAACCAGTATTTTGATAGCATCGTTTCGTGATTAGTCTGTTTTTGTTTACTTGCCGAACTTTCGAGTTAAAAGCTATTAAATAATTTTTAAAAGTGTATTCAGTAAATAAATAAGCGTATATACGGAACCCCCGTAGCGCGGGGTCAACGCGCTTGGCCAGTATTCCGTGTATTTCAATATATACAGAGTGTTGTATGTAGCGGCGGTAGTGTAGCGAACTAAATAATGTTAACTAAGAAATGGCCTATCGGTTCGTGTGTTAGATTTACGGTTATTTATTTATGTCGTCGCGCTTTGACCGGCTCGGCGCGGAGAGCGGGGTGTCTCAGTCGGAACGTTCGAGAGACGCTCAAATGTAAGGGCGTGTCTTCATGTATTGCTTAAACAGATTAGTAATATAAATTGTTTAAGGACGACTTGAGACGTGTTTAAATTTGAGTTGCGTTATAAGTATTTATTTTTGTGAGGTTTTATGTTTTTTGGGTATCGTAAGTGCTAGGTGTGTTCGATGTTAGAACCGGTTAAAGCGTGACGTCGGTGTTCGGTGAGAATCTCGTCCGCCGGTGGCCGCGCGGCCTATCGCCGTCCCTGTCCCGCGCGCGGCGCGAGAGAGGGACGGCTATATCGGCGCGCTCGCCGGCCTTCGTGTGCGTGTTTGTTTCGTTTCGTTCGGGTCATAGGGACAGGCTTAGCGAATCTAATGTGGCATATTAATATAGCAGTACATATAATATAGTGGCTCGCGATCCGACGATCCGTTTTTAGTCGATCTAACGTTACCTGAATCTGTACTAACTGTACCGATACGACTAATGATGATAGATGTTGTGAGGAGATATCGTTAACGTAAAGTGATGTACGTCTGTCCGCGCTCGTCTCCGACCGATCTTTTGACGATTCGATTTTTTGGAATCTTTACATTGATTGTTTACCGATTTTTACTTTTTAGCGACTGTTTTGTTTAATTTTAAGTATTATAGCTGTGTAAGTAGAACAATTTTATCCGCGGTGCGGTCGCGTTACAGCTGGCGCGCCTCGCGGGACGGCGGGACGCGGCTTGTTTATAACATTACATTAAAAATATACTAATTTGAAATGAGGGAGGGTTGTTAATGATTTTAAATGTTGGGAGATTTATTGCAGAACAAAGTTTAATAACATTAAAAATTGAAAAGCGTTTAAACGCAGTCAAAGCAGCGTTTAAATGTCCGTTATCGTAGAGCCGCGAGGCGCGCCGGGTATTTTCTCTAAGTTTGTTGAAGCCGCTGGAGGTGCTTGACATTGTGTAATTCTAATCGTGTTGACTAATTTTGATGATTTTATTGTAAGGGCGCGGCCACACGTGCGCTGCGCACGCGCACGTCCCGTGTGGCCGCGCCCTTACCGCTCCTCCGGGTACTTTATTATCGAGCGAAATGAATTATAATTAACGTTACAGCTGATTAATGAATTATTTGAGATTTTAACTTTATTAAATATAATGATATTGATGAAATGAGATTGCTATGTTGATAACATATTGAAGAATATATCCACGTTTTGTAGCTAATGTACATATATCTATCACAAAATAACTGAGATACACAACTATATTTAATATGTATTTATTTAAAAATAATTAACAAATGAAAACGTATTTATTTCTATATCGGAAATGTCTTAAAAATAAATTGACTATAAAATGTTTAAATATTATCTAATAAAATACAGATTGTATAAGGGAGAAAATTTGAAAGTGTTGTAATAAAAGGCGCATTACGAATATGAGTAATTCCAGTGAAACTAAGGGAAATGTCTGAAAGCTATAATTTGTATTATTATTTTTTAATAGGGGCGTAAAAGTAACGAATAAAAACGTACCCGTATGTATTCGGTACCATAACAATCAGTACTAGTTATTTTCGTATCGTTATTCGTTACTTCTGATACCTCATAATACACAGCTTTATTTTTTAAAGAAAGTGCATTTTATTATGAAGAATTAAAAACACTACAATGGTTCCATAATTATTAATTTGACACTATTGCCTTCTGCACTGGGAACCCACTGGTTGTGGGTTCGTTCCCACTAGAAAAATTTATCTGTAATTTACATTTGTACGTTTGTAGTATGGGTACCAAATTCATTCAAGTATTTTCTTTAATTTTCTGTTAAAAATAATATTACATACATTTGGGTAATTTATTAATATTTTAAATCTAATAATTATTATAAATACAACGTTTTGTGCTGGAACGGTAAGTGTTTTTAGTTTTTAATTTTTTTTGTAGTAAAAATGAACTCAATATTGTGTATCTCGGGTTTTGTTTCATAAATAATAGCATTTAGAGGTTTAGGAGCACTGTCGCTTTGAAAAAAAGATCTAAAATAATTTTTATCGATTGACTTGGATGTCAGTGTGTCATATGACGTCACGCGACAGTAACGCCGGAGTACTGAAACGCTATTCAAATATAAGTATAGGTCGCGTCATTTATGTTTAGCGCTGGACGAGAATAGCTGCGCATCGGTAGAATCGCGCTCGTAATTGACGTATTGGTGCTCAAAGACAACACTATGGGACAACCAATGAACGCTCGCGCACCCGACGCTCACGCGCGCGCCGCGCCGTTACCTCGATACCTTATTTTTGACTTCTGCGCAGGTTTCGTTCAGCGCTAAAGATTCGTGACACGACCTATACAAGTCAAATCGGTCCGATTTGACAGTTCGTGATACAAGTACAAATTACTAGACTCGAGGGGTGCTTAAATTTGATCTGCTTTTGAGTATTTGGCTGTAAGACGCCGCGTGGCTCAGGAGTTGAGTTTTGATCGGTTAAATTTTTGGAATAAATACATTATAATAGAGGAAGGCAACCTTCCTCTGAACTTGAAGGGAATATCGTCGACCAGTTGAACAGCTGACTGTATAATACATCTGTTTTTTAAATAGTCTTTGATGATTTAAATGTAATTGAAATAGTCAAAAGTGATAGTGCTCCTAAATGTACAGTTCTGTGCCAAACCAATGATCTGCCGCTAACGTGTATTTTATTTGTCTTATATATTTTATATTACGTATATCGCTATAATAATGTTTAAAACATTAAGTTTATAAAACACCGTTTTGATTCTGTTAGAGTATATTGAATGTTAGATGCGAGCGTTACCATAGTGAGATAGGGCTGCCACTGCGTTGTTTTTACATTGATTATATTTATATTAATTAATTAATTAAAGTATTATGGTTGACCGCACAAGTAGTCGCGGCCTCCGGCACAGTGTCGCCCTCAGCCAAAGATTCGTACAACCGTCTTGCCATACGTGAAGTATATATATATAGTAAAGCATAGTATAGTGCGCTTGACGCGTCCGTTCGTCTGTTCGTCTGTCTCTCGGAAACGAGTCTAATGTAATTGTTGTTCGTTCACTGATCACTACTAGTATACATTAGCGGATAAATTAATGCATATAATATAGTTTTATGAAATAAATATGTATATGTAATCCTACATGTCTATTAAATCAAAGAAAATAGATAAACGTGGCTTCTGTTATTTCTCAATTCCCTTTGCCCTTTACCTTTATTTAGCTTTTTATTTAAGGTGTTTGGAAGAAGATAAGATGTCGAAAGTCAAGTGTTCAAGGTGAACGAAGTATCGACATCTAATAGGTGAAATTATAAGTATTTCTCGATAATAAAACAGCTTTGTGAATTACAATGTCGACAGAGCGATGTTACAGGGAACTTTTTATTGAAAGAAAAATTAAACAAAAATAATACGTGCGAAATACTTACATACCTAAAATTTAAATTAATTATTATATTTGAAGGTACTACAGCATTAAAGATTAATAATTCCTTACCTATAAATGACTAGCAATAGGCCCGTGACTCTGTCCACGTGGACCTTCATATAAACTTACCCCCTATTCCAAAATGATTTTAAGTGGCCTCCTTAATGGGGGTCTTATAATTTTCTCGGGCTTTAGTCTAGACTACCCAACTTCTAAGCTAAAAAAAGTAACAAATTTCATTACTATCGGTGCACAAGTTGCCTTGAAAGCGAGACTCTAATCATGCATTTTTAAATTTTTTCTAACATTTCTTTCTAGGACCGTAAGATACACAAAAATTTAATACCCTAAAAGGGATATATCTAGTAGGGACTAAAGGGAGTAATCCAAGCTGGATACATCTCGATAATTAATTCAGGGTCAAATTTTTTTTGTGACATCACTATCTATTAGGTTAAAAAAAAATTAAGACTTGACTACGTCTGATTCGAAGCGCCACAGTAATAAAGAATCGGCAAGATTGCCTGCAAAATCTATATAGGAAAGTAAATAAAAAAAATACTCCTAATATGTACTTGGAACTATTTCTGCTAATATAATTATATGGATTATGCAACCCAAACTAGGATAAACAAATCGTAACAACTGCATAAAAGCCTTTTCGTCTTAAACACAACATTGTACTTTCTAAATAAAGCTCATAGGAGCTTAAACGTATCCGGGGTATCGCGGGTCAGCTAGCGCGGACCCCGGCGTCGCTCGCTAATGATCACATAACAGATAGTCATCGTGTTTCGAGTTTGCATCTGAGTAATTGGAGGTATTGTTTTGTAGTTATACTCAATACTGATACGTTTTAAAAGTGTTACTACTTTTTACAAAGTATTGAATGAATTAAATACCTAAATATCGGAAATCATTACTCTATTACTGACTGCGAGATAGTACTGAGGTTGCAAAATAATAATAATAATAATAAAAATAAAAACATTTATTTTCTACCACAATATGCATAACAGTTTTGGTAACATATTGTGGGAGACTGGTGCCTAAACTAAGCTTTTGGCCCGTATTTCAGGACACCAGGTCTCCCCCCAACACGACACAACAAAATGACAAACGATCATGAAATAATGTTTCATAAAATATGTGTGTGCGTGTGTGTGTGTTAGCGAGTGTGTGTGTGCGTGTGTGTGTGTGTGTGCGTGCGTGTGTGTGTGTGCGTGCGTGCGTGTGTGTGAGTGTGTGTGTTGCTGCATGAATTAGTGTTTATAATAAATATTGGGTGTAATTAGAGACAGGTCTATACTTGGAACGTCATCAGGTTCTCGGTATCTTCATAGTTAAGGGTTAATAGCCAGTTAGATATTTTCATTTTACATTTGATTTTGTTAAGTTCATAGATACCGAGAATCCTGTTGACCTTATTGTACAGAAACCGCCCTAAACAGCAAAAGAAACGTAGGATAAGTTGTTCTATGAACAATTGTCGAACCGTCAGCACACTGGCCTCTCTAAATAAAAGAATGTTGAAGTTTTTTAAATCTCGAAAAATTTGTCTAGAAAATTTCTTTTTTTTTGAGTTTGTGAGTAACAAACACTCCTTCTAGATTCATAATAGTAGTCAGGATTTTAATAAAGAAATATCTAGTAAAAAGCTTGACGAAAAACATGAAAGAACATTTCAACACATCACCATTGTCTAATTGTTATAAAAAAACAATAACGGATTATTTAGTAGATAAATGAAAAATAAAAAAGTATGTACATCCCGTTAATTATTGATTTAAAATGCATTTAATTGGGATTAGTCACGATCGAGTAACAGTAGCGTGGCGAAGAGCCGTCTAATCGCGATCGACGCGATTTCACGCAGTACGGCTCAGCAGAACACTAGATACTAATGAATAAAACGGATAAATTACCGAGGGCTATTGGGTCGCTGTAGGGACATCAGGGCTGCCACACGTCATGTTTTGTTTTGAAGATACAGACAGCAAGATATTGTATAGTCAACGGTGTATTGAAAAGATGTAAGCGGTTACCTTACCTATATATATATATATATATATTTCTTTCAATAAATTATAAATAAACACCCATTAAAATTAAAAAATAATAAATACTTAGTACCTAAGTGATTCCCAGTTTTGCCGCCATAACTATTATTCACATATATAAATAAATAGGAAAAAATATAATTGGTCTTATTTTATAAGATCTTCTAAAATAAATACTTACGTTAAAATATGTATTACATATTTACAAATTCTATATTTACAGCTAAATAAAATTAGATTTTAAAATATTGCAGCAGCCCTAACGCCTAATCTCTTAACCAAATAAAAAAGCCATATTGCGAAGTGGGGCCGCAATAAAAATGTATTACAACAATTGTTAATCCCGAGCGCACACAATGCCACTTGTGCAGCTGACGCGATAAAAAACGCAAACATTCGCCCGCACGATCACTTAACAACACATCACAACCCCCCAATTTGTGCCAACCCTATTGAAATCCGATCTTCATTCATCATATCTAGCTATCCATTACCGAGTTTCTTTCATACTCATATCGTTATTTCACACAAAACACGCAATGTACGGCATTGTTCGTGTAAGCTTTGTTCGACCACGCAACAAGTGTTTGAAACGTTTAGGGCCAACCAATGCATGTGGTACAGATTAAATTAATAGCTTTACACATTATGTGCTTATTTAAAACGGTTTTCTTTTTAGGGTTCCCAATTTTTTTTTTCCAAAAAAAAAAACGATCGCTTTGCGCATAAGTGATAGGTATTTAATATTAATAACAGGTACAGGTTAAACTCATTTGCCTTTTAATGACGCTATTTTAATATTAGCGGTTATTTTTACATATTTTATGCTTTCTGATTAAAATATAAACCCAATGGTTTACTTTTAGTTAAGGTAGTAACATAGACTTGTCAAGATAAAAAATCTGAAAACGTGAACATGCTCAGCTTCGGAACCCTCCTCGCCTCGATCGAATTTTTTTATTCGCCAAATGGCACGTTGTGGTGTTATTATAAATTATTATATCACAAAAGATTGAAACGGTCGGCGCATTATTGGAACAATTCACAACTAAATATATTGCACACATGTACTTGATTTCAAGTAACATGTTATCAATAAAACGTTTATTAAATCAACTGAATTTATTCTTCCCTCTTCACTATCTATTAAGTATTTATTTTTTATTTATTACATAAATTAGGCATTATGACAAACTGAATCTTTAAGTTATGTTTGTTATTGTACTAGTCAAATAAAAGATACAATTTTAATTGTTAATATAAAATTAGGTTCGCTGGGAGGTACCTCCCTGGTTTAGTTTGAAATAACATATATAACAGATATAGATTATAAAGAAAACAGTATACTAAAATTATGAACCTAGTCTTTTCTCACAAATTAAAATAAATACTTTACATAACCTCTACCCGTCATATAAAGTGTCCCAAAGATCGTGTCTCCCAAATAGCCATGCTAATTCAACTCCAGTATCCGCCAATCACCCTCAGAGCTCACGACACGACACACGACACGACACACGACACACATCCAACGAAGACCATACACATGTCTCTCAGGTCAGAGCGCGGAGCATGCACATGTCTGCTCTCTAATTAGCGCCAGGAAGTGAGAACAGCAGCCTTAAATCTAGTTGATTAGGTCTGGTTTAGTGCCCGAGCTCTGATGCCATCTAGATAGCCAAAAGATAGCTAGATTTGTTGCACATGCGGCGATAGCTCCGCATCGGCAGTTGCAGCCGATCACGACTGCATTAACACAACCGGCAGCGACAGCGACAGCGCATAACATTGATGCTTTTATTATTAGCTACATCACCTACGTATTTTTAAGTTTTGTGGAACTACAGAGCTTTTTAGGCTTGTATATGATAAAAATGAAGACAAAATAAAATTGGTGTTTTCCTTTAATCGTATATTTATTCTAAAGATATTACAAATATGAATTAAAAAAGAGAAAGCGTTTTTAACATTTACTTCAGCGGTAAGAAATCGATATATGTTGTTAAATAGATTGTCATAAAAACAAACAAAAAGTTGAAATGAGATTTAAATGCTTAAATAGAGTCATTAATGTATCTTCATTAATAATTAATTTATACGGTAGCGCGTAGACACTAGACAGTGACTCGTCGCGTATTAACCGGATCATTTGAAACGTCTTCCCATAGGCCCGGTGGTCTCCACTCTCGACGAGTAATTTACGGGGTCGGCTAATTATGTAAATGTTAATTAAGAAACAATCTTATTTTTATGTTTGAACAATAACCGTGGAGATATTGTTAATGGTCAGCCCGGGCCCCGGGGTTATCTTAAAGCTTAATGACTTAACTTAACGCTGACAAAATATTTGGTTTCCCTTATCGAATATTATAATTACAAATTAGATGGTTCATGGGTGTTCCCTTTGTACATAAAGGTATCATCTTACATCGGTCTTGCTAACGTCTTGTGTATTCTTATAGGTAACTTAGAGGTGAATAATGTTTTGATGTTGTTTTAGAATTTAAATGTTAAAAGGTAACCTCAGGATGACTGTGCTATTTAACTTGTTTTAGATTTATCTAACAAATGTGCTTTAATGGGTGCTGCAGGTAATTCGATACTCAACCTTTGAACTGAGCAATTTTAATTTATAGTTTCATGATCACACGCCGCGTCGTGATGCAATTAAAGAGAGTAGCCCCGCATTGAACAATACATTTAAATATCCGACTGTTACCTACTTTTGTAACATTTAAATGCTTTGATAATTGTAGAGGTTTTATGGTAGAGCTGTGTGTTAGAGACCTATTTAAAACCTAGTAGAGATAATTACAATTTGCTAGATGATAGATCGTATATTCCTTCGTTGTCATTGAAACTTTACTTGTTGTTACCACCTTTAGGAATCTTTATGGGTGGAAATAATAGTAGTAAAATCTTACATTTTTTACTTCTTACTATTCAACTAGGCTACTTATTGTACCGCCTTCTCCCCCGAGGAAGACGCGTTAAACGTTACAGGATTTCCCCCCATAAAAAATAAATAAAAACAACTTACATATAGTAACACTTTTGAATCGTCACGGTAGGTATTACAAAACATTTATCAGCGGTTTCTACATAGAAGAACCGGCAAGAAACTGATAGTTCTCAGAAAAAATCTACTTACTAACTAGACATACAAATAACTTTCTTAATTCTAAATAACTCGTCACCAAAATAAGCCCACGCTAGAATAAAAGTGACAATAACTTAAAAAGGTAATCAGGCCAGCGTGCGTTTGTCACAACTCACGATATATAACATTTTTTGTGTGTCCGTCCGTAATGAAGTCCCCGGGGGGTCGACAATTTATATATCAATCTGTGTCGGGCACGGGTTCGAGTCCGGCCGGTAATTAATGCAGCGTGCCGTGTAATTGAAACTTTTTGTTGAGACAATGTTTTTCATTAGCATAAACATGCGGGCTCCGACGGAGGCGATATGGATCTGCCCTCTCTGGGGAGATAGCGCCGTGCCTACGGGACATACGTTCTTATTAATATATTATATATGTATCTTATATTTGTATTTATTTAATTAGGGGTTAGAAGGTTACAGATTATCTACGTATTTATTAAAAACTACAAAACCATAGTATTACTCGCTTTATCAGCTCTCTACAACGCTACATACAAACTTACGTTCTCAACTGTCCTATCTCAAGCCCTTTACCAAATTACATCAAAATCAGTTCAGTAGTTTTTGAGTGATATCGTAACTAACAGACAGACAAAGTTATTTTCACATTACAGATATAATAACATTCTCATACAGTATTACTCGTGTATTACAACCCAGTATATAAAAAACCACTAAATTAAAAATACCTTAGTGGCCATACAAATGCACCGATATGCTAATCCCTGGTATTTATATGATAAGCGCACGCGCAGCCGTCGCTTTTGTTTTGTTTCAGTTTCGTCTCGAGCTCGGGACGAGGACGAGACTCCCTCCATCCGCTTTCTACCGTTATTCTTCTTATGACATTTAATAGGTTAATAACTTATTGCGTCATCATTTTCTGAAGAAGTTTTATTTCTGAACTACGGTTTTTATTGTTAAATATGAAACATAATTAAAACCATAATACAACCCTTTAATCGATGTGGATAGTAAAAATATTCTTGTTAACTTTAACGATTCAAGATTGTAATAAAAAGTTTGTACGTTTCTTGTTTGGCGTGATTGTTTTATTATTTTTAATATCTTTAATACGACATCGGGTAGTTTAGTAATTTTCATTTAGATATACATAACTTGCATTAACGAAAGAGCATGTGTATGTAATGTATCCGATATCTAGTTGGCGTAACATAATCTTTGCTTAGCACGGCACAAGATGGCGCTGTGTTGTACTGTGTAAACAATACGGGTTCCGAAACGTGTAGAAATTTAAACATTCCCAAATTTTTATATAGTTTTTTTAATTGACATATTATGTAAATAAGTTGTAATAATTGTATTTTTTTTGATAATGGGGCTGACAAGGCTTTAGTTAGTCAGTTAAAAGTCCTAAAATAAATAAGGATTGAAATAAAAAAAAAACCATTCCCGGTAAGTACGCAAATATAATGTTAAAAACACCTTAAATTAATTGAATTATTTACATTAATAGTAAAATTCTAATAAGCATATATTTTTAAAGTCGATAAAACGCAAAGAAGTGTAATCAAATCGTAGTTGTTAGAAGCTCGCAGAGCCCGCCCGCGCTTTATAGCTTATTTTGTCATTACTTTCTACAGTGCTTTTAAATAGAATAATTAGGATTATATAACGCGTACACGAGAGCACGAGCAATGTGAAAGTTTTAATGTTGTTTTATTTAATATAAGTTGGGATTTATTTAGTATTCCAAATGTTTATTTTATCCGAATATTAAACAAAGAATCGCTTGTTTGTTATTTAATAAATAGATGCACTGCTTTAGCTATTCATACGTATTTCGAGACTTTTTATTGATGACTGTCAATCATGTAAGTAAAACGATATACGGGGACTTTTTTAAATATATTATGATTCCATCTTATAAAAAGGGACTCAAATGGCAAGTCTTTGTTCAAATAAACCATCGTATAAAAGACCTTGTTGATATTTAAAAAATCTGAAATAATAAGTATGGAACCCACGATGGATGAGTCCGAGTCGCACTTATCCAGGTTATTTATTCGTATCAATATCAAATTTAGCAGTCGACCTCTGACACGAATAATTTATCAAGTGCAAGCACATCGCTCGTAAGACGTTTAATAGTAAATGATTGATGTCCAACGCCGCACCGGTAGATGGCGCGCTGTGACCTGCCACCATTTCTCGATGATAGCTGAACCATTTAATGTATGCTAAAATATCAAATAGTGTTTTTTCAACACAGAAATTTGTTAGAATACAAAGCTAATCCGCTGTTACCGTTACGCCTAAAGCATAGCTTATTTGTTTTTTTTAAATCTTAACATTAAACATTGAACTGCCTGAGATTTCTTAATGTTAATTCGATATCCTTTCCATTCTAAATTATACTAGCGACTAGCCCCGGCTTCGCTCACATATATTATGCATAAACCTTTCTCTTGAATAACTTTATCTATTAAAAAAAACATGAGAATAGGTTGCGTAGTTTTAAAGATTTGGACATACGCAGGCATGTAGGGACAGAGAAAGGGACTTTGTTTTTTACTAAGTATATAGTGATTTCAGTAAATATGGAATGAGTTTTAAGTATACGTCGCATCACGGATGTTTAGCGCTGGACGAGAATAGTTGCGCATCAGTTAATCGCGCTCGTAATTGACGTATTGGTGCGAGAAAGACAACACGACTGGGACAACCAATCAACGCTCGCGCACTCGACGATCACGCGCCCCGCTCGCCGCGCCGTTACCGATACCTTATTTTTGACTTCTGCGCAGGTTTTGTTCAGCGCTTAAGATTCGTGACGCTACTTATAAACGGTATTGAATGGCCCCCGTCGGGGCGTGCGCGCTGGCGGATGGCGGCCCGGTCGTGATTGTGACGTCTGCTGAGACGTTATTTATTCGGTCCTGATGCTTGTAAAGCCTTTTAATGTTTACTTTATTTTGTATGTATGTCTCGATCTGCAATGATTGCGCTGGGTTGAGATTTAAGTTTGCGGTCGCTGCCGGCTGAGTTGCGGTCGACTCTTTAAAAGGCTATTTTGTTTTTGTTGTACTTAGGTACTACTACTAGTTTTCTGTAATGATCGAGAATATTCTAGAAAAGTTGATCGTTAAAATATTTAATATAGATTCACAAACACAATATTATAGGTACAATAAATTAGTATTAAGATAATTCCTTACTTTTATTGGTAATCGTATACCTATATAATGAAACTATTTTTTGTACGTATTTCTGTGTTTGTTATTGGTTCAACTAAAAACTTCTTGATATTTAAAAAAAATCATAATTTGAAAGCTATTGGTCTTTATTAATCGTTAAGGGCTACAAAACAGCGATGATATTCCGATATTATTTAATTCATAAGTAATCATGTATTTATTTAAATTAAGAAAGAAAAAATAACATTTAAGTATAGCAGAACACACACATACATTGAAACAATAACTTCCTTAGTATTTTTATGACGTGTTTCATATAAGTCCACGCAATATGAATCGCGTTCCCACCTAACCGTTATCTAATAGATCGATAGGTAAGAACTAGCCATCAAGGATGTGCTGGCGACATTCCGACCTGATATCGGCACATCCGTCATTGTGTCGCTCGTAATTGTCAGATAACGCGTGTTTATGTCCCCACCCCCCACACCCCGCACCCCTCCCCCCGTCTCGCCTATCGGTGATATAATAAATCGTTCATTAGAATTTAGAACATAACGCTCCCGCGGGGCGCTCCGTATCACCGAACTTAGTGTACGATAACTTACTTTTCAAAAATTCCTCTTGTTATATGATGAACCAGCACTGACTCTTGTCGTTCAAGTAAGGTACCCCGGAGATATTATTGTTTAAGAACAAAATTAATTAATAATGACAAATAAAAAACAGTATTAATTATGACGTACACACATACATTTGTGAAATACCTTAATAGGTAGTGTAGTTAATAGTATTAACTTATATATTTTTAATTCGATAATCATGAAATATCTTACAAATATAATTCCTAACGCATCCAACACTATTAGTAAAGTGTTATTAACTTAAGATCTATCAGTAACAAGTATGTATGTATGATCATATATTACACCTAGTTAACTAAGCCCAACTAATAGCACCGGATTACACCCACTGACCTTTCGAATAGAACATTCGTGAGGACCCGACATTTGTCAACTAATTCAAATCCGAGCACGTGATATTTAATTTTTAATATTTCCCGTCGGTCGCCGACAGCCTGCTTAAGTTAAGAAACATGAGTTAATATTATTACTTAGTATAACTAAGTTGTTTTGTCGTATAACTTATGTGATCAATAACTTTTAGGGACGCGTCAAAGAGCATGAGGAATGCTCATAATTTCCAATTTACATTTTAAGAGAGCTATCAATTTGTTCATCACTTGTTATTCTATTTTTAGGGTTGCGTACCTTAAGGTTATACATGTAACCCTATTATTATGATTCCGCTGTCTGTTCATCTGTCACCAGCCGGCAGCCGGTATCCCATGAACCGTGATAGTTATATAGTTTAAATTTTCACAGAATATATAGTTGTACTCGTATATTCACGTGGGATAGATAATAATGCGGAACCCTTCGTAATATTATCTAACAGGACTTTCTTTTATACGTATGTGATATACCGTTGGAGATGGGACTGTTCTAGTTTAAAAGATTATTAGCCCATTTTAAAAACTAATTTATTCAACAAGTGCTTTACTAGGACAAGATCCGAGTTCCCGGAATGTCCCCGGTGATGTGTAGATATATTACTCTTCTATCTAAGATTGTAAAAATTATCTGATTTCATTATAAAATTGTGAAAATTGTAATTAGAAGATGACTCGTGAAGGCTGTCGTTTTAAAACCGATTATGTACTTTTTTGTAAGAAAAGGTTGTTTATAGTACGTACACATAAATGTGTGTGTAGACACATATTTTGCATAAAATAAATTTTGTCACGATAGATAGATAACGCTTTAAAAAGGGATCCCATAAAAATCTCATCAAAATACAAATTAGTATTTAATGGGTTAAGCGTGACATTAGAGCGATGTCAGTCACAATGGTTTCCGTATTAGCATAACGATGCTCGTACTTTCTCGATGTAATCGGGTGGGTGGTGGGGAGGGGGTAGGAATGGTTGGTAGTCGTGCGCCCGCGCAGCTGTTTATTTTATTTTATTTATATTTTTTTGGAAAACAAACAGTCATAGGTTATATCGATTGCAACAAGAAAGCGTAAAAAGACCATACAAATGTTTTCGCATTTTTATGGTCGTTCGTTTTTCGATTGGTAGAATGACTCGTCAAGTTGTCAGCTAATAATAGAACAGTCTTGGAAACTTGAACAATAAATACCAATCTTTTTACGACACAAAATTAAGTTAAAGTAACATTTGTCTTTTCATTAATAAATCTTCTTTAAAAAAATGTTATTGTAACGAAAACCTTTGACGATATTTTTTGTAGAACTCCTACAATACTTCGCTTTTATTTAAAGATAATCTGAGCAGGAACCAGAGAGCTCGCGCGACTAGTGGCGTGCCGCGTCGTCGTTTGTCTTCGCGAGATAACCGCTATACTACGGAACCCGATACACCTGATATAGCGGCCTTTTAGCACGCCAACATTTCACACTTACAATACTATCGATAGTTCATTTTATTCTTTATTTTGATAAAGTAAAACCCATACCAATTAGCCTGATATACCATTAAATGCTAAAAATTTCACGTTTCATTTAAAAATCTCATCGTTCATGTTTCATTTAAAAACTGAAGTATTAAACATTATTAGTATTTTTACTACTACAAATAAATGAAAAAAAAAGACCCGTGGGCTATAAATGATATGAGCCATAAAATACAAAAATAAAAAGAATTATAATTGTAATTTTGCTTTACAAGAGAATTGTAGATTAAACTAGTCAAAATCGATTTAACTATACTTCTCACTCATATTATAAAAAGGTTATATACTAATAATAGTAATGTTAAGAGGGGGATCTCTGGACATGCTTAACCGATTTTGATAATTCTTTCAACAATTGAAATTCACACTACTTTTTAACCTAATGTCTACCTTCTGTAGAGTTTAACACAAGGCACAAGCAGCTCACTTCGGTTAAGCAATAAAGATAACTCCGTGTTCTCATAACGATTTTTCAGTGAACTAAAACAAAAGCAAATAGAAGTGCGGCTGTGAGCGAGTGGCAATTTATCGCAACGATCGCGAATGAGAGGCTTCATATCGTCGGAGCAGCGCGCCGGAGCACGGGGCTGCTGACTGCACTGCGATATCACTACGGTGATATTTTACATAAACTATTTTTTAACAAATATAAAACCGACTTCAAACTAAAAAGCAAAAAAATGAATTTACTTCCCACAAAGTAGGTAATACGTATTTTCATTTAGTATACAAGAATGATTTAATAGTTATTTCCTAATTTTGAAATCGGTGCTTAGTAAATGCTACAACAATCTATATAATATACCCGTAGATTTAACCAGACAATCAGTTATTCTTTTATTTAAAAATTAGCTGCGCCCTGCGGCTTTACTCGCGTAGTTCCCGTTCCCGGGATGAAAAATATCCTATATGTTAATCCAAGGTATCACCTATCTACATACCGAATTTCAACTAAATCGATAGAGCCGTTTTGCCCTGAAAGAATAACAAACATACATCCATATACTTATATACATTCTCACACATATTCACATTTATAATATTAGTTGAAATGTATTTAGGTACATATAAATCAACAATAATGATAGTAAATGATCGCAATACGTGGTATCGACATCAGCAGTGCAGTGGGTAGGCACGAGGCTGTATCGGAGGCTGACCCGGAGTAATTGCCCCGGAGAGATCGCCCCTCCGTGAACCCGGTACGTGCTCGCGTTCAACGGAACACGGACAGATAGATACATGTTTTACTTCTAGAAGCTTCGATTCATACAAAACGTTTTCTACACACGCTACCTGGTTTGTTTTGTTAACGAATTAATTAAATTAAAACGAAATCTTTACGCGGAATTAGAGACGCGACTGGCTGAGTAACGCAGTTTCAATAAAGTAGAACCCGGTCTTGATATTTATTTGATGTACAGTTCTCTTAGATACGTGGCTAAGTTTGGTCGTTTCAAAAGTGTCAGATTATGTCATCAAAAAGTATTTTATTAGTCCATTTAAATGTTACAATTTTAGGACCGAATATTGCATTTCCTAGGGTTCGTAATTTTATTTTAGGGACATGTGGGGAAGGTTAATAGAAGCCTTACTTGAAGTTAGTGGGGTCGCCACCCTTGCGATTCGGCCGTCGGTTTTAACAAACACTTTTTTTGCGATATCTCGGAAACTATGCGTCTTATAAAAAAAATGTTAAGACGTAATTTGTAGCAAATTATCTTGTCCCAAAAATAAAACTGCGAGCCCTAAGAATTGCAAAGCTCATGTAACATTTCAATGGACTATATTTATTTTTATTACCTTTTACTGTTTGGTACCTATATGCTTTGTGCAGATGCAAATTAAGACTTGTATAGATAAAAGTGGAAATTTCCAGAGTAGCAGAATTGCAGACGCAAAGTAGTACAGTAGTAAATTTAAAGTCTCGAATAAAAGTGATGTTTAGAATTATATTAATTTAACGCGACAGTTTTATCTTAGTAACAAATACTGTTAAAAAATCTATCATACCTACATGAAACGTAAGAACCAATGTTTTTTAATGTAAAAATATAAATTATCCCTTGGAGCACGAGGAACAGGATACTATTGTATGAAATGTCTTGTTGTTTAAGACCTATTTATATGCGCTTTGATATCCAGTACTAGTTCTTACAGAGCTCTAAGCAGCGAACGGAGGATAGTTTTTATGTAATGTAAAAAACGTCTGAACTAAATAAATCGCAAGCGAATAGTTTTTGTGCGCAAACGTTGATGGATTAAGATGAAGCGAGTCGAGGCGGTGTGCTATTTGTAGTTCAGTTATATGTTCGCGGTATTAACTGGTCTGTCTTAGTAGGTATACTAGGGTAATAAAAAATATGAAACGCGAAATAAGTTTAATAAAAATTCAATTTGTTTTCAGTTTTTGAACTGTCATTGGTATTTAATGCTTTTATAAATATCTACATGTACGTATACTTGGTAGCTGTTCAAATTCGTTAACTGTGTCATTTTCGTAATGCTAATAACATCGCAAGCTTTTGATAAATAAAACTTATGAGTTTTCTTACTACACAATACATATCCCTTATTTGTTATAAGGGATACATAATATTGTGTACCTAATATATCAATTATGTAAAGTAAAGGTTGGTCAGTGACGGTTTAAAGTCAATAGTAATCACTTAAACTTGCGACACGTCTCGAAGGCAGTGAAGGCTCTCACGAATTCATTACATTATTGCGAGTACATTCTAATGGTCGCGTTTTCTCACCGCACTCCGCACTCCGCACTGTGGCACTCCCTGATGCTAGATAACTTATGTTCTCGTGTTAGGGCGGTACTTGCTATTGGAGAGGGGTTAAGAAGCCAAGACTGACCTATGTTATATTAGTTTAATCTTTAATTTAAAAAATAAAAGGACAGTATCGAGGTTTGGTGAAAATAGATACTTATGTCAGGTCTATTAGGTCATTAAGTAATGACCTTTGATTGTCAATGCTAAGCTAATTTCTAGGGCACTATTGTTTTTCATAAAGTAACAATGGTAGTAGTAGATAATAAGTTTACGGTTTTATTTTTATATAATATTCTTTAAAGGTAGAATGCGTGATTTGTACATTTTGAATGGATTTGTAATACGGAACTTGATTTTTTGATACGACTTTGTTATTGGAGCTCTGTCAACTTATCTATCATATACCTTGTTATTTGTTGAAAGATTTGCACTACTTGTATAATTGTATATTTAACAGTACTATTAAAAAAGTATTTTATATTGGTTTTTAATGGTATTTTATACCTTTGAAGTTGATTCGGCGATCTATTTATCGTAAAGTGAGCGCTTTCGAGTGAGCTCGCTGGAAGGCTAGCTATACTCCAATACCGATGTTGGTGGTATTGTGCAGTGGAGCGTAAAGAGGTGGGCGTGGCCTGCCCGGTGGGCGTGGCTGAGCTCGGCTGCGATTGGTCGGTGAAAGCGCCTGCATTTGCCCTCACTAAACAATGGCAGTGAAACCTGACCTTTGAACGCGCCAGGTTCCGAGGAAATTCATTTAGGGCAATGTAATGTGATAGTACCTACCAGAGCTGAGGTATATGTAGGTACCTGATGTCTATGTATTAGTGGACTGAATTGGTTTTTAAGGTACCGAATTGTCCTCCTTTTCTTACAATCTTTTACTTTATAGGTAATGACGT
>JADANM010005263.1:43567-105787 GCA_026213755.1 Eurema hecabe | reverse complement strand
ACGTCATTACCTATAAAGTAAAAGATTGTAAGAAAAGGAGGACAATTAGGTACCTTAAAAACCAATTCAGTCCACTAATACATAGACATCGGGTACCTACATATACCTCAGCTCTGGTACTATCACATTACATTGCCCTAAATGAATTTCCTCGGAACCTGGCGCGTTCAAAGGTCAGGTTTCACTGCCATTGTTTAGTGAGGGCAAATGCAGGCGCTTTCACCGACCAATCGCAGCCGAGCTCAGCCACGCCCACCGGGCAGGCCACGCCCACCTCTTTACGCTCCACTGCACAATATCACCAACATCGGTATTGGAGTATAGCTAGCCTTCCAGCGAGCTCGCTCGAAAGCGCTCACTTTACGATAAATAGATCGCCGAATCAACTTCAAAGGTATAAAATACCATTAAAAACCAATATAAAATACTTTTTTAATAGTACTGTTAAATATACAATTATACAAGTAGTGCAAATCTTTCAACAAATAACAAGGTATATGATAGATAAGTTGACAGAGCTCCAATAACAAAGTCGTATCAAAAAATCAAGTTCCGTATTACAAATCCATTCAAAATGTACAAATCACGCATTCTACCTTTAAAGAATATTATATAAAAATAAAACCGTAAACTTATTATCTACTACTACCATTGTTACTTTATGAAAAACAATAGTGCCCTAGAAATTAGCTTAGCATTGACAATCAAAGGTCATTACTTAATGACCTAATAGACCTGACATAAGTATCTATTTTCACCAAACCTCGATACTGTCCTTTTATTTTTTAAATTAAAGATTAAACTAATATAACATAGGTCAGTCTTGGCTTCTTAACCCCTCTCCAATAGCAAGTACCGCCCTAACACGAGAACATAAGTTATCTAGCATCAGGGAGTGCCACAGTGCGGAGTGCGGAGTGCGGTGAGAAAACGCGACCATTAGAATGTACTCGCAATAATGTAATGAATTCGTGAGAGCCTTCACTGCCTTCGAGACGTGTCGCAAGTTTAAGTGATTACTATTGACTTTAAACCGTCACTGACCAACCTTTACTTTACATAATTGATATATTAGGTACACAATATTATGTATCCCTTATAACAAATAAGGGATATGTATTGTGTAGTAAGAAAACTCATAAGTTTTATTTATCAAAAGCTTGCGATGTTATTAGCATTACGAAAATGACACAGTTAACGAATTTGAACAGCTACCAAGTATACGTACATGTAGATATTTATAAAAGCATTAAATACCAATGACAGTTCAAAAACTGAAAACAAATTGAATTTTTATTAAACTTATTTCGCGTTTCATATTTTTTATTACCCTAGTATACCTACTAAGACAGACCAGTTAATACCGCGAACATATAACTGAACTACAAATAGCACACCGCCTCGACTCGCTTCATCTTAATCCATCAACGTTTGCGCACAAAAACTATTCGCTTGCGATTTATTTAGTTCAGACGTTTTTTACATTACATAAAAACTATCCTCCGTTCGCTGCTTAGAGCTCTGTAAGAACTAGTACTGGATATCAAAGCGCATATAAATAGGTCTTAAACAACAAGACATTTCATACAATAGTATCCTGTTCCTCGTGCTCCAAGGGATAATTTATATTTTTACATTAAAAAACATTGGTTCTTACGTTTCATGTAGGTATGATAGATTTTTTAACAGTATTTGTTACTTAGATAAAACTGGCAATTCTCCTACTCTGGAAATTTCCAACTTGAACTTTTATCTATACAAGTCTTACATTGCATCTGCAAAGCATATAGGTACCAAAAAGTAAAAGGTAGTAAAAATATAGTCCATTGAAATGTTACATGAGCTTTGCATTTCTTAGGGCTCGCAGTTTTACTTTTGGGAAAAGATAATTTGCTACAAATTACGTCTTAACATTTTTTTTGCAAGACGCACAGTGTTCGAGATATCGCGAAATAAAGTGTTTGTTAATACAGTCGCAAGGGTAGCGACCCCACAAACTTCAAGCTAGGCTTCTTGAACCTCCCTCACATGTCCCTAAAATAAAATTGCGAACCCTAAGAAATGCAATATTCGGTCCTTACATTGTAACACATCAATGGAGTAATAACATGTAACTGTACAATCAAGACCGGGTTCTTGAACTGCGTTGCTCAGCCAGTCGCGTCTCTAATTCCGCGTAAAGATTTCGTTATAATTTAATTAATTCGTAAACAAAACAAACCAGGTAGCGTGTGTAGAAAACGTTTTGTATGAATCGAAGTTTCTAGAAGTAAAACATGTATCTATCTGTCCGTGTTCCGTTGAACGCGAGCACGTACCGGGTTCACGGAGAGGCGATCTCTCCGGGGCAATTACTCCGGGTCAGCCTCCGATACAGCCTCGTGCCTACCCACTGCACTGCCGATATCGATACCACGTAATGCGATCATTTACTATCATTATAAATTATAATGTAATAGTTTAGAATTCTATATTATATTAAAATTAAGAGAAATTAGTTTAGTTAAAAAGATGTATGTTTGTTGATCTTTCACGCAAAATCGGCTCTACCGATACAGTTGAAATTTGAAATGTATGTAAGTGATACCTTGGATTAACAAATAATATACATTTTTATTCCGGTATTCACCCAGGAAACTGCGCAGGTAAAGCTGCGGTGTGCTAGATATTTATTAAATATCACCGTAGTGATATCGCGGTGCAGTCAGCAGCCCCGTGCTCCGGCGCGCTGCTCCGACGATATGAAGCCTCTCATTCGCGATCGTTGCGATAAATTGCCACTCGCTCACAGCTGCACTTCTATTTGCTTTTGTTTTAGTTCACTGAAAAATCGTTATGAGAACACGGAGTTATCTTTATTGCTTAACCGAAGTGAGCTGCTTGTGCCTTGTGTTAAACTCTACAGTAGGTAGAAAGTAGTGTGAATTTCAATTGTTGAAAGAATTATCAAAATCGGTTAAGCATGTCCAGAGATCCCCCTCTTAACATTACTATTATTAGTATATAACCTTTTTATAATATGAGTGAGAAGTATAGTTAAATCGATTTTGACTAGTTTAATCTACAATTCTCTTGTAAAGCAAAATTACAATTATAATTCTTTTTATTTTTGTATTTTATGGCTCATATCATTTATAGCCCACGGGTCTTTTTTTTTCATTTATTTGTAGTAGTAAAAATACTAATAATGTTTAATACTTCAGTTTTTAAATGAAACATGAACGATGAGATTTTTAAATGAAACGTGAAATTTTTAGCATTTAATGGTATATCAGGCTAATTGGTATGGGTTTTACTTTATCAAAATAAAGAATAAAATGAACTATCGATAGTATTGTAAGTGTGAAATGTTGGCGTGCTAAAAGGCCGCTATATCAGGTGTATCGGGTTCCGTAGTATAGCGGTTATCTCGCGAAGACAAACGACGACGCGGCACGCCACTAGTCGCGCGAGCTCTCTGGTTCCTGCTCAGATTATCTTTAAATAAAAGCGAAGTATTGTAGGAGTTCTACAAAAAATATCGTCAAAGGTTTTCGTTACAATAACATTTTTTTAAAGAAGATTTATTAATGAAAAGACAAATGTTACTTTAACTTAATTTTGTGTCGTAAAAAGATTGGTATTTATTGTTCAAGTTTCCAAGACTGTTCTATTATTAGCTGACAACTTGACGAGTCATTCTACCAATCGAAAAACGAACGACCATAAAAATGCGAAAACATTTGTATGGTCTTTTTACGCTTTCTTGTTGCAATCGATATAACCTATGACTGTTTGTTTTCCAAAGAAATATAAATAAAATAAAATAAGCAGCTGCGCAGGCGCACGACTACCAACCATTCCTACCTGGGGAGGGGCCCCACCACCCCCCACCCGATTACATCGAGAAAGTACGAGCATCGTTATGCTAATACGGAAACCATTGTGACTGACATCGCTCTGATGTCACGCTTAACCCATTAAATACTAATCTGTATTTTGATGAGAATTTTATGGGAGCCCTTTTTCAAGCGTTATCTATCTATCGTGACAAAATTTATTTTATGCAAAATATGTCTCTATACGTTTAATATATACGCACTGTAGTCTGTACCAATCTCTTCTTGTAAAATAGTTGTTAGTTTTAAAACGAGACCCTTCACGAATCAACTTCTAATCACAATGTAATACTAAAATTAGTCAGATAAATAATTAATTAATTGGTACAATCTGCGAAAGCGGTAGTAATCTTCGAATATAAAAGTGGACCTAAACTTGTCATCCCATGTGAATATACAACTAAATATTATTCTGTGTACTTTTTTACTTGACTATCACGGTTCACGTGACGCACAGCCACAGCACACAGCCTGGTGACGGACGAACGATTACGGAACCCTAAAAATAGAATAACAAGTGATGAACAAATTGATAGTCCTCTTAAAATGTAAATTGGAAATTACGAGCATTCCTCATTCTCTTTGACGTGTCCCTAAAAATTATTGATCACATAAATTATACGACAAAACAACTTAGTTATACTAAGTAATAATATTAACTCATGTTTCTTAACTTAAGCAGGCTGTCGGCGACCGACGCGACGGGGAAATATTAAAAATTAGATATCACGTGCGCTCGGATTTGAATTTAGTTTGAAATTAGTTGACAAATGTCGGGTCTTCACGAATGTTTCATTCGAAAGGTCAGTGGGTGTAATCCGGTGCTATTAGTTGGGCTTAGTTAACTAGGTGTAATATATGATCGTACATACATACTTGTTACTGATAGATCTTAAGTTAATAACACTTTACTAATAGTGTTGGATGCGTTAGGAATTATATTTGTAAGATATTTCATGATTATCGAATTAAAAATATATAAGTTAATACTATTAACTACACTACCTATTAAGGTATTTCACAAATGTATGTGTGTACGTCATAATTAATACTGTTTTTTATTTGTCATTATTAATTAATTTTGTTCTTAAACAATAATATCTCCGGGGTACCTTACTTGAACGACAAGAGTCAGTGCTGGTTCATCATATAACAAGAGGAATTTTTGAAAAGTAAGTTATCGTACACTAAGTTCGGTGTTACGGAGCGCCCCGCGGGAGCGTTATGTTCTAAATTCTAATGAACGATTTATTATATCACCGATAGGCGAGACGGGGGGAGGGGTGCGTGGGGTGGGGGACATAAACACGCGTTATCTGACAATTACGAGCGACACAATGACGGATGTGCCGATATCTGGTCGGAATGCCGCCAGCACATCCTTGATGGCTAGTTCTTACCTATCGATCTATTAGATAACGGTTAGGTGGGAACGAGGTTCATATTACGTGGACTTATATGAAACACGTTATAAAAATACATAGGAAGTTATTGTTTCAATGTATGTGTTCTGCTATAAATGTTTCTTTTTTCGTAATTTGAATAAATACGTGATTATTTCGTTAGCGGAATATCATCACCAATTTGTATAGCCCTTAACAAATATAGCTTTAAAACGGTGAAAGAATTTTTAGTAGCTACTATCTATCGGAACCATTTAAATGCAAATATAAATTTAGTTTAATCATTTTACAATTACTAATAAAAGTAAGGAATGACCTTACAAGTGCTTTAATGTGTAATATTGTGTTTGTTAATCTGTATTAAATATTCTAAAGATCAACTTTTCTAAACGAGACTTTCTAGAATATTCTCGATCGTTACAGAAAACTAGTAGTAGTACCTAAGTACAACAAAAACAAAATAGCCTTTTAAAGAGTCGACCGCAACTCAGCCGACAGCGACCGCAAACTTAAATCTCAACCCAGCGCAATCATTGCAGATCGAGATATACATACAAAATAAAGTAAACATTAAAAGGCTTTATAAGCATCGGGACCGAATAAATAACGTCTCAGCAGACGTCACAATCACGACCGGGCCGCCATCCGCCAGCGCGCACGCCCCGACGAGGGCCATTCAATATCGTTTATAAGTAGCGTCACGAATCTTAAGCGCTGAACAAAACCTGCGCAGAAGTCAAAAATATGGTATCGAGGGGACGGTGCGTGATCGTCGGGTGCGCGAGCGTTGATTGGTTGTCCCAGTCGTGTTGTCTTTCTCGCACCAATACGTCAATTACGAGCGCGATTCTACCAATGCGCAGCTATTCTCGTCCAGCGCTAAACATCCGTGACGCGACCTATACTTAAAACTCCACATTTACTGAAATCACAACATCGTTAAAAACAAAGTCCCATTCACTGTTCCTATATACCTTACGTGTGTCCAAATCTTTAAAACTAAGCAACCTATTCTCATGTTTTTTAAATAAATAAAGTTATTTAAGAGAAAGGTTTATGGATAATATATGTGAGCGAAGCCGGGGCTGGTCGCTAGTATAATTTAGAATGGAAAAGATATTGGAATTATATTAAGAAATCTCAGGCAGTTAAAAAATGAATCTGTTGTTCCTTAAAGAATGTTAAGATTTATTTTTTAATAAAACCAAATAAGCTATGCTTTAGGCGTAACGGTAACAGCGCATTAGCCTTGTATTGTAACAGTTATTGAAAAACATTATATTTTTTATTTTAGCATACATTAAATGGTTCAGCTATCACCGAGAAATGGTGGAAGGTCATGGCGCGCCATCTACCGGGATTGAACATCAATCATTTACTATTAAACGTCTTACGAGCGATGTGCGAGCTTGCACTTGATAAATTAATCGTGTCAGAGGTCGACTGCTAAATTTGATATTGATACCAATAAATAACCTGGATAAGTGCGACTCGGACTCATCCATCGTGGGTTCCATACTTATCATTTCAGATTTTTTTAATATCAACAAGGTCTTTTATACGATGGTTTATTTGAACAAAGACTTTCCATTTGAGTCCCTTTTTTTAAGATGGAATCATAATATATTTAAAAAAGTCCCCGTATATCGTTTTACTTACATGATTGACAGTCATCAATAAAAAAGTCTCGAAATACGTATGAATAGCTAAAGCAGTGTATCTATTTCTTAAATAACAAACAAGCGATTCTTTGTATACTATTCGGATAAAATAAACATTTGAAATACGTAATAAATCCCGGCATATATTAAATTAAACAACATTAAAACTTTCACATTGCTCGTGCTCTCGTGTACGCGTTATATAATCCTAATTATTCTATTTAAAAGCACTGTAGAAAGTAATGACAAAATAAGCTATAAAGCGCGGGCGGGCTCTGCGAGCTTCTAACAACTACGATTTGATTACACTTCTTTGCGTTTTATCGACTTTAAAAATATATGCTTATTAGAATTTTACTATTAATGTAAATAATTCAATTAATTTAAGGTGTTTTTAACATTATATTTGCGTACTTACCGGGAATGGTTTTTTTTTTATTTCAATCCTTATTTATTTTAGGACTTTTAACTGACTAACTAAAGCCTTGTCAGCCCCATTATCAAAAAAAATACAATTATTACAACTTATTTACATAATATGTCAATTAAAAAAACTATATAAAAATTTGGGAATGTTTAAATTTCTACACGTTTCGGAACCCGTATTGTTTACACAGTACAACACAGCGCCATCTTGTGCCGTGCTAAGCAAAGATTATGTTACGCCAACTAGATATCGGATACATTACATACACATGCTCTTTCGTTAATGCAAGTTATGTATATCTAAATGAAAATTACTAAACTACCCGATGTCGTATTAAAGATATTAAAAATAATAAAACAATCACGCCAAACAAGAAACGTACAAACTTTTTATTACAATCTTGAATCGTTAAAGTTAACAAGAATATTTTTACTATCCACATCGATTAAAGGGTTGTATTATGGTTTTAATTATGTTTCATATTTAACAATAAAAACCGTAGTTCAGAAATAAAACTTCTTCAGAAAATGATGACGCAATAAGTTATTAACCTATTAAATGTCATAAGAAGAATAACGGTAGAAAGCGGATGGAGGGAGTCTCGTCCTCGTCCCGAGCTCGAGACGAAACTGAAACAAAACAAAAGCGACGGCTGCGCGTGCGCTTATCATATAAATACCAGGGATTAGCATATCGGTGCATTTGTATGGCCACTAAGGTATTTTTAATTTAGTGGTTTTTTATATACTGGGTTGTAATACACGAGTAATACTGTATGAGAATGTTATTATATCTGTAATGTGAAAATAACTTTGTCTGTCTGTTAGTTACGATATCACTCAAAAACTACTGAACTGATTTTGATGTAATTTGGTAAAGGGCTTGAGATAGGACAGTTGAGAACGTAAGTTTGTATGTAGCGTTGTAGAGAGCTGATAAAGCGAGTAATACTATGGTTTTGTAGTTTTTAATAAATACGTAGATAATCTGTAACCTTCTAACCCCTAATTAAATAAATACAAATATAAGATACATATATAATATATTAATAAGAACGTATGTCCCGTAGGCACGGCGCTATCTCCCCAGAGAGGGCAGATCCATATCGCCTCCGTCGGAGCCCGCATGTTTATGCTAATGAAAAACATTGTCTCAACAAAAAGTTTCAATTACACGGCACGCTGCATTAATTACCGGCCGGACTCGAACCCGTGCCCGACACAGATTGATATATAAATTGTCGACCCCCCGGGGACTTCATTACGGACGGACACACAAAAAATGTTATATATCGTGAGTTGTGACAAACGCACGCTGGCCTGATTACCTTTTTAAGTTATTGTCACTTTTATTCTAGCGTGGGCTTATTTTGGTGACGAGTTATTTAGAATTAAGAAAGTTATTTGTATGTCTAGTTAGTAAGTAGATTTTTTCTGAGAACTATCAGTTTCTTGCCGGTTCTTCTATGTAGAAACCGCTGATAAATGTTTTGTAATACCTACCGTGACGATTCAAAAGTGTTACTATATGTAAGTTGTTTTTATTTATTTTTTATGGGGGGAAATCCTGTAACGTTTAACGCGTCTTCCTCGGGGGAGAAGGCGGTACAATAAGTAGCCTAGTTGAATAGTAAGAAGTAAAAAATGTAAGATTTTACTACTATTATTTCCACCCATAAAGATTCCTAAAGGTGGTAACAACAAGTAAAGTTTCAATGACAACGAAGGAATATACGATCTATCATCTAGCAAATTGTAATTATCTCTACTAGGTTTTAAATAGGTCTCTAACACACAGCTCTACCATAAAACCTCTACAATTATCAAAGCATTTAAATGTTACAAAAGTAGGTAACAGTCGGATATTTAAATGTATTGTTCAATGCGGGGCTACTCTCTTTAATTGCATCACGACGCGGCGTGTGATCATGAAACTATAAATTAAAATTGCTCAGTTCAAAGGTTGAGTATCGAATTACCTGCAGCACCCATTAAAGCACATTTGTTAGATAAATCTAAAACAAGTTAAATAGCACAGTCATCCTGAGGTTACCATTTAACATTTAAATTCCAAAACAACACCAAAACATTATTCACCTCTAAGTTACCTATAAGAATACAAAAGACGTTAGCAAGACCGATGTAATATGATACCTTTATGTACAAAGGGAACACCCATGAACCATCTAATTTGTAATTATAATATTCGATAAGGGAAACCAAATATTTTGTCAGCGTTAAGTTAAGTCATTAAGCTTTAAGATAACCCCGGGGCCCGGGCTGACCATTAACAATATCTCCACGGTTATTGTTCAGACATAAAAATAAGATTGTTTCTTAATTAACATTTACATAATTAGCCGACCCCGTAAATTACTCGTCGAGAGTGGAGACCACCGGGCCTATGGGAAGACGTTTCAAATTATCCGGTTAATACGCGACGAGTCACTGTCTAGCGTCTACGCGCTACCGTATAAATTATTAATGAAGATACATTAATGACTCTATTTAAGCATTTAAATCTCATTTCAACTTTTTGTTTGTTTTTATGACAATCTATTTAACAACATATATCGATTTCTTACCGCTGAAGTAAATGTTAAAAACGCTTTCTCTTTTTTAATTCATATTTGTAATATCTTTAGAATAAATATACGATTAAAGGAAAACACCAATTTTATTTTGTCTTCATTTTTATCATATACAAGCCTAAAAAGCTCTGTAGTTCCACAAAACTTAAAAATACGTAGGTGATGTAGCTAATAATAAAAGCATCAATGTTATGCGCTGTCGCTGTCGCTGCCGGTTGTGTTAATGCAGTCGTGATCGGCTGCAACTGCCGATGCGGAGCTATCGCCGCATGTGCAACAAATCTAGCTATCTTTTGGCTATCTAGATGGCATCAGAGCTCGGGCACTAAACCAGACCTAATCAACTAGATTTAAGGCTGCTGTTCTCACTTCCTGGCGCTAATTAGAGAGCAGACATGTGCATGCTCCGCGCTCTGACCTGAGAGACATGTGTATGGTCTTCGTTGGATGTGTGTCGTGTGTCGTGTCGTGTGTCGTGTCGTGAGCTCTGAGGGTGATTGGCGGATACTGGAGTTGAATTAGCATGGCTATTTGGGAGACACGATCTTTGGGACACTTTATATGACGGGTAGAGGTTATGTAAAGTATTTATTTTAATTTGTGAGAAAAGACTAGGTTCATAATTTTAGTATACTGTTTTCTTTATAATCTATATCTGTTATATATGTTATTTCAAACTAAACCAGGGAGGTACCTCCCAGCGAACCTAATTTTATATTAACAATTAAAATTGTATCTTTTATTTGACTAGTACAATAACAAACATAACTTAAAGATTCAGTTTGTCATAATGCCTAATTTATGTAATAAATAAAAAATAAATACTTAATAGATAGTGAAGAGGGAAGAATAAATTCAGTTGATTTAATAAACGTTTTATTGATAACATGTTACTTGAAATCAAGTACATGTGTGCAATATATTTAGTTGTGAATTGTTCCAATAATGCGCCGACCGTTTCAATCTTTTGTGATATAATAATTTATAATAACACCACAACGTGCCATTTGGCGAATAAAAAAATTCGATCGAGGCGAGGAGGGTTCCGAAGCTGAGCATGTTCACGTTTTCAGATTTTTTATCTTGACAAGTCTATGTTACTACCTTAACTAAAAGTAAACCATTGGGTTTATATTTTAATCAGAAAGCATAAAATATGTAAAAATAACCGCTAATATTAAAATAGCGTCATTAAAAGGCAAATGAGTTTAACCTGTACCTGTTATTAATATTAAATACCTATCACTTATGCGCAAAGCGATCGTTTTTTTTTTTGGAAAAAAAAAATTGGGAACCCTAAAAAGAAAACCGTTTTAAATAAGCACATAATGTGTAAAGCTATTAATTTAATCTGTACCACATGCAATGGTTGCCCCTAAACGTTTCAAACACTTGTTGCGTGGTCGAACAAAGCTTACACGAACAATGCCGTACATTGCGTGTTTTGTGTGAAATAACGATATGAGCATGAAAGAAACTCAGTAATGGATAGCGAGATATGATGAATGAAGATCGGATTTCAATAGGGTTGGCACAAATTGGGGGGTTGTGATGTGTTGTTAAGTGATCGTGCGGGCGAATGTTTGCGTTTTTTATCGCGTCAGCTGCACAAGTGGCATTGTGCGCGCTCGGGATTAACAATTGTTGTAATACATTTTTATTGCGGCCCCACTTCGCAATATGGCTTTTTTATTTGGTTTGGAGATTAGGCGATAGGGCTGCTGCGATATTTTAAAATCTAATTTTATTTAGCTGTAAATATAGAATTTGTAAATATGTAATACATATTTTAACGTTAGTATTTATTTTAGAAGATCTAATAGAATAAGACCAATTATATTTTTTCCTATTTATTTATATATGTGAATAATAGTTATGGCGGCAAAACTGGGAATCACTTAGGTACTAAGTATTTATTATTTTTCCCTTTTAATGGGTGTTTATTTATATATTATTGTAAGCTATATGTATAGGTAAGGTAACCGCTTACATCTTTTCAATACACCGTTGACTATACAATATCTTGCTGTCTGTATCTTCAAAACAAAACATGAGGTGTGGCAGCCCTGATGTCCCTACAGCGACCCAATAGCCCTCGGTAATTTATCCGTTTTATTCATTAGAATCTAGTGTTCTGCTGAGCCGTACTGCGTGAAATCGCGTCGATCGCGATTAGACGGCTCTTCGCCACGCTACCGTTACTCGATCGTGACTAATCCCAATTAAATGCATTTTAAATCAACAATTAACGGGATGTACATACTTTTTTATTCATTTACCTACTAAATAATCGATTATTTTTTATAATAAATTGTTAAAATAATGAGACAATGGTTATGTATTGAAATATTCTTTCATGTTTTTGTCAAGTTTTTTACTAGATATAAGTATTTATTAAAATCCTGACTACAATTATGAATCTAAAAGGAGGTATGTTTGTTACTCCTGCAAGCAAAAATAAAGAAATTTTCTACACAAATTTTTCGAGATGTAAAAAACATTTTGCAACCTCAGTATTATCTCGCAGTCAGTAATAGAGTAATGATTTCTAATATTTAGGTTATAATTCATTCAATACTTTGTAAAAAGTAGTAAAACTATTAAAACGTATCAGTATTGAGTATAACTACAAAACAATACCTCCAATTACTCAGATGCGAGCCCAAACACGATGACTATCTGTTATGTGATCATTAGCGAGCGACGCCGGGGTCCGCGCTAGCTGACCCGCGATACCCCGGATACGTTTAAGCTCCTATGAGCTTTATTTAGAAAGTACAATGTTGTGTTTAAGACGAAAAGGCTTTTATGCGGTTGTTACGATTTGTTTATACTAGTTTGGGTTGCATACCTAATCGATAGATATTAGCAGAAATAGTTCCAAATACATATTCGGAGTATTTTTTTCATTTACTTACCTATATAGATTTTGCAGGAAGTCTTGCCGATTCTTTATTACTGTGGCGCTTCGAATCAGACGTACCTAGTCAAAATTTAATTTATTTTTTGGTTAAATTTTAGATAAATTAATTATTTTGACATGTTCGAGTAGGTAGGTACCTAATAGTGATGTCACAAAAAAAATTGACCCTGAATTAATTATCGAGGTGTATCCAACTTGCATTACTCCCAAGTGCTTTTAGAGTAGGTATTAAATTTTTCGTGTTTCTTATGGTTATAGAAAGATGATGTTAGGAAAAGTTTAAAAAATGCATGATTAGAGTTTTATAAAATATCGCTTTGTAGATATTTTGTAATTCACAAAGCTCATTTATATTAAGAATATTATTATTAAGAAGTATATTTTTTTACCTATTGGACGTTACTTCGTAGAACACTTGACTTTCGACATCTTATCTCCTTCCAAACACCTTAAATAAAGTGCTAAATAAAGGGAAAGGGCAAAGGGAATTTAGAAATAACACAAGCCACGTTTATCTATTTTCTTTGATTTAATAGACATGTAGGATTACATATACATATTTATTTCATAAAACTATATTATATGCATTAATTTATCCGCTAATGTATACTAGTAGTGATCAGTGAACGAACAACAATTACATTAGACTCGTTTCCGAGAGACAGACGAACAGACGAACGGACGCGTCAAGCGCACTATACTATGCTTTACTATATATATATACTTCACGTATGGCAAGACGGTTGAACGAATCTTTGGCTGAGGGCGAGACTGTGCCGGAGGCCGCGACTACTTGTGCGGTCAACCATAATACTTTATTTAATTAATTAATTAATATAAATATAAATATAATCAATGTAAAAACAACGCAGTGGCAGCCCTATCTCACTATGGTAACGCTCGCATCTAACATTCAATATACTCTAACAGAATCAAAACGGTGTTTTATAAACTTAATGTTTTAAACATTATTATAGCGATATACGTAATATAAAATATATAAGACAAATAAAATACACGTTAGCGGCAGATCATTGGTTTGGCACAGAACTGTACATTTAGGAGCACTATCACTTTTGACTATTTCAATTACATTTAAATCATCAAAGACTATTTAAAAAACAGATGTATTATACAGTCAGCTGTTCAACTGGTCGACGATATTCCCTTCAAGTTCAGAGGAAGGTTGCCTTCCTCTATTATAATGTATTTATTCCAAAAATTTAACCGATCAAAACTCAACTCCTGAGCCACGCGGCGTCTTACAGCCAAATACTCAAAAGCAGATCAAATTTAAGCACCCCTCGAGTCTAGTAATTTGTACTTGTATCACGAACTGTCAAATCGGACCGATTTGACTTGTATAGGTCGTGTCACGAATCTTTAGCGCTGAACGAAACCTGCGCAGAAGTCAAAAATAAGGTATCGAGGTAACGGCGCGGCGCGCGCGTGAGCGTCGGGTGCGCGAGCGTTCATTGGTTGTCCCATAGTGTTGTCTTTGAGCACCAATACGTCAATTACGAGCGCGATTCTACCGATGCGCAGCTATTCTCGTCCAGCGCTAAACATAAATGACGCGACCTATACTTATATTTGAATAGCGTTTCAGTACTCCGGCGTTACTGTCGCGTGACGTCATATGACACACTGACATCCAAGTCAATCGATAAAAATTATTTTAGATCTTTTTTTCAAAGCGACAGTGCTCCTAAACCTCTAAATGCTATTATTTATGAAACAAAACCCGAGATACACAATATTGAGTTCATTTTTACTACAAAAAAAATTAAAAACTAAAAACACTTACCGTTCCAGCACAAAACGTTGTATTTATAATAATTATTAGATTTAAAATATTAATAAATTACCCAAATGTATGTAATATTATTTTTAACAGAAAATTAAAGAAAATACTTGAATGAATTTGGTACCCATACTACAAACGTACAAATGTAAATTACAGATAAATTTTTCTAGTGGGAACGAACCCACAACCAGTGGGTTCCCAGTGCAGAAGGCAATAGTGTCAAATTAATAATTATGGAACCATTGTAGTGTTTTTAATTCTTCATAATAAAATGCACTTTCTTTAAAAAATAAAGCTGTGTATTATGAGGTATCAGAAGTAACGAATAACGATACGAAAATAACTAGTACTGATTGTTATGGTACCGAATACATACGGGTACGTTTTTATTCGTTACTTTTACGCCCCTATTAAAAAATAATAATACAAATTATAGCTTTCAGACATTTCCCTTAGTTTCACTGGAATTACTCATATTCGTAATGCGCCTTTTATTACAACACTTTCAAATTTTCTCCCTTATACAATCTGTATTTTATTAGATAATATTTAAACATTTTATAGTCAATTTATTTTTAAGACATTTCCGATATAGAAATAAATACGTTTTCATTTGTTAATTATTTTTAAATAAATACATATTAAATATAGTTGTGTATCTCAGTTATTTTGTGATAGATATATGTACATTAGCTACAAAACGTGGATATATTCTTCAATATGTTATCAACATAGCAATCTCATTTCATCAATATCATTATATTTAATAAAGTTAAAATCTCAAATAATTCATTAATCAGCTGTAACGTTAATTATAATTCATTTCGCTCGATAATAAAGTACCCGGAGGAGCGGTAAGGGCGCGGCCACACGGGACGTGCGCGTGCGCAGCGCACGTGTGGCCGCGCCCTTACAATAAAATCATCAAAATTAGTCAACACGATTAGAATTACACAATGTCAAGCACCTCCAGCGACTTCAACAAACTTAGAGAAAATACCGGCGCGCCTCGCGGCACTGCGATAACGGACATTTAAACGCTGCTTTGATCTGCGTTTCAATTTTTAATGTTAATAAACTTTGTTTTGTAATAAATCTCCCAACATTTAAAATCATTAACAAACTTCCTTCATTTCAAATTAGTAGGTATATTTTTAATATAATGTTATAAACAAGCCGCGTCCCGCCGTGCCGCGAGGCGCGCCCGCTGTAACGCGACCGCACCGCGTATAAAATTGTTCTACTTACACAGCTATAATACTTAAAATTAAACAAAACAGTCGCTAAAAAGTAAAAATCGGTAAACAATCAATGTAAAGATTCCAAAAAATCGAATCGTCAAAAGATCGGTCGGAGACGAGCGCGGACAGACTACATCACTTGGAGACGAGCGCGGACAGACGTACATCACTTTACGTTAACGATATCTCCTCACAACACATCTATCATCATTAGTCGTATCGGTACAGTTAGTACAGATTCAGGTAACGTTAGATCGACTAAAAACGGATCGTCGGATCGCGAGCCACTATATTATATGTACTGCTATATTAATATGCCACATTAGATTCGCTAAGCCTGTCCCTATGACCCGAACGAAACGAAACAAACACGCACACGAAGGCCGGCGAGCGCGTCGATATAGCCGTCTCTCTCTCGCGGCGCGCGCGGGACAGGGACGGCGATAGGCCGCGCGGCCACCGGCGGACGAGATTCTCACCGAACACCGACGTCACGCTTTAACCGGTTCTAACATCGAACATACCTAGCAAAAACAATACCCAAAAACAAATACTTATAACCTCACTATTACTACAAAATATCGACCAATAACCGACACACAAGTAACCGCCCGAAAATTCGATCGCAACTCAAATGTAAGCACGTCTCAAGTCGACTTCCTTAAACAATTTATTTTACTAATCTGTTCAAACAACGCATGTAGCCGCCCTTACATCTGAGCGTCTCTCGAACGTTCCAACTAAGACACCGCTCTCCGCGCCGAGCCGGTCAAAGCGCGACGACATAAATAAATAACCGTAAATCTAACACACGAACCGATAGGCCATTTCTTAGTTAACATTATTTAGTTCGCTACACTACCGCCGCTACGTACAACACTCTGTATATATTGAAATACACGGAAAACTGGCCAAGGGCGAGTTGACCCCGCGCTACGGGGGTTCCGTATATGCGCTCATTTCATCAACTGAATACACTTTTAAAAATGATTTAATAGCTTTTAACTCGAAAATTTAGCAAAATTTAGTAAACAAAAACAGACTAATCAACAAGCGATACTATCAAAATACTGTTTTTTTCGACGACTTATAGAGTTTTAAATCTAAATATGTTATTTCAATATACACAGCGATTGTGTTGAATAAACTCAAGGTACTACTTAAGGGAGCCTCCGCGTCGAGGCTCCATCGCCGGCCGAGCGAACGGACTGAGGCAACGTGCGAGCGAGACGGCACGAGCCTCTCTCACTATACATAGAGATAAGCTATAACGGTAATATCGCTCTATCTCTTCTTTAACCAACTAAAAAAACATTTCAGGCATTCGAATTCAATATTAATTTTAAGCCCAACTCAAATTGCAAACTTACAACTTCAAAAATAACTCGATTAGGGACGTTCTTAAATAACCGTTATCCGTTATATAACCGTTACATTTAACGACTACAGCGGCCGCCCCAGTCCGCGCGCCGACAACACTACGACGAAGTGAACATATAGCTATGGATGAGGAAGCGACGGCCTACGTGTTCATTAATACCGAAACTTACGTTAAGAAAACTAGTGTTAAGTACTCTCTCTTGTCCCGGTGTGCCCCGGGCACGCACACACACACACACACACACATACGCGTTTATACATCATGCCATTTAAGCTATAGAAAACATGGCATTAAACTATTACGTCACCCAACATATTATGCATCGCTTGCGGACCTCTAATATGACCTTTAGTTTTAAAAATAAGTTAAATAGTTCCCTCTTTTTTCACTCCACATAAATTAAACAGTTTTACAAACTCGAAACACAAACCGACAGACATAACGACAATTACCTAATTCTCTGAACGTATTCCCCCGCCCTCCCCCGTCGGTCGGCGACACTGCGCGAGCCTCTCGTGCTTAAAATTAACCTTTGGTATTTCGCCTTAACTAAATAATACGATAAATTAATATTACTCTCCGGAGCGCCTCCACGCGAAGCTCTGCGTACTCAAAGTACTTAATAAATAAATCCGACATGTCGTGCTCCCCCCCCCCCCCCCCCCGGGGGGCGCGGTGCGGGGCGGGGCGGGGCGGACACCGGCTGAGTATTGAGTGAGTGCGCACGCGACTAGAAGCTGCCCGCCCCACCCCGCCCCGCCCCGCCCCGCCCGACACACTGACTATTCGCCGAGCCGGTAGAAACAACTAATTCTCCGAACAACTGAAGACGTCGTGTCTTCAGTAAAGCTGACATGACTAACTAAAACATTACCGACCTGTAGCGACACGCACACGCACACACGCACACACACACACTAACGTATGGGGTTATCCGATTGCATCTCGTCCCGACTAGTCGACGAGCGACAGGTACCCGCCGAGGTCCCCTCCATCACCACTTGATGTGTTACATAGCCACAAATGTTTGTACGTGCTGCAGGAGCGAGCGGCGCTCGCTTCCTTTTATCCCAATATTTACAACAATCAATCATTAATTGCTCTAACCTCTTTAAATATCTTATAGATCTTTAACATATCTCAACAAACTACAAGTTAAAGATATTTTTTTTATTATTGAACAGAGGTCTAAAAACCAAACCACAAATGTATTAATTATTAACGGTACTTTGCACAAAAAACAATAAAAGCGCGATTTACAAGCGTGCAGCGCCACCTGGTGTCCGCTCCAACGTCATCGAGATACGAAGACTGATGCTCTCACTGGAAGATACTCCTCTATTCCGACTCAACTATCAAATATATTAGACGAGGCCAAATCAATCATGCACGAAACAATGATTTCTCTATTGTTGATTACTCGTACGTATACCACCGCGGCCAATGCATGACCACGACACAACGAATACACTTGGTATGTTAGTCCCGCGGGCTCGACGAACGATTGAAAATTAAAACGATGACGTCACGCACTCACAAGACGCAAACAAACAAACGAACGCAGCGCTCCGCGGTGGAGCTGGACAGACGCGTCATAAGAAACTTCAAGCGAACTTATTTGGCAACTTTTGTGAGGTATCGCGATTTTGTTTTGTCACACTTTTGGACGGCAAACGGCGCCGTTTCGAAAAAGTATGAAAGACAACTTGTAACAAAAAGAATATATTTCTGTCTGAATCATGTTCACAGAGTTTACAAAATACTCGAAGAATATTTTATAAAAAATAAAAAAAAACTTCGACCTGTAAAAGTTTTTCAACGGCGCCATCTACCGGCCATAATCAAACATTTCCAGAAACAAATCAGATCAAGCGACACACGCACACATACGCACACACGCACGCACAGAACAAGCGATATATAATATAATATATAATCATATATAGCGTAATAATACTACGTCCAAGTCCGCTTTGGACTGACTAGAACCTTGCAGAGACTGAGAACGCGTCACGGAAATGACGTCACAGAAATCGCGTCACGCACTTCGCGCCACGACCTGACGTCACGACGGCAGCACCCCACCTCACGCGGACTATACGACTTCACCGACATTTCGCGAATTTCGCGTCTAGTTAATTACTTATTATGGCTTTGTTTCGAAATTCGCACATTCACTAACTTGTATCATAACAAAAAATATATAATTAATATTTTATATAATCAACAAATTTGATCTCGTATGATCTATATTACGATCTATGTACTAAGTATATATTGTGACAAGTGTACTCGTAAAAAACTACTAGACCAACGCAACAATATACTCGTTAAATATAGTTTGTGTACTTAAACTGAACACTGTAAACAGTAAAAACAACTTTCGAAATGTGATTTCTCTTCTATCATCTTTGAGATGCATTATAACATATTCCATATACGTGACTATCACTAGTGTGAAAAAAATACTTTTCATAATACGAATAAATAAAAAAATCACTTAAAAACATAATCGACAGACGGCATCGCCCTGTCCCATACAAAACTAAAACAATGTAAAGGAAATTGTAAAAAATCATACAAAAAGTAAACAGTATAAAAAAAAAACTTCACGTACAGTATCCTTAAAGCGATAACGTAATAACCGTTGTGACGTCATCTACCTTATAAAAATAAAAATACATCAGTAACAATAAAAAATACAACGTGTAAAAGTTGTGATGCTTGCGTGTTGTGCACTGGGGTGGGGCGGGGCGGGGCGGGGCGGGGCGGGGTGGGGCGGCGCGGGGCGGGGCTGGGTGGGGCGGGGCGGGGCTCACTGCGGGCGCTCCTGCGGCAGCGGGTTGAAGTCCGGGTTCACGAACGAGAAGCCGCGGAACTCCTCCTGCAAACCGACGGTATTATTATTAGTTGTATCGTGCAATATAAGTGTCGATGAACAAGATTGAAATAGAAAAATAAAAGAGCATATTTTATGGCCTATTGTAAGTTTATGTCAAGCAATCATCTCATTATCATAATTTATCTTCATATTATAATATTCCCCGCCAAAAATATGAAAAAGAAACATGACTACCCACTGCATGGGAATATTTAAAAAAAATTACAAAACAGGAAATTCTATATAAAAAAAAACAATGAAATCATTTATTTAACACAGTAAATGAGAATGAGCTGGTGAGAGGGTGAGAGCGTGAGCAGGTGAGCGGGTGCGCGAGTGAGCGGGTGGGCGGGTGAGCGGGTGAGCGGGGGTGAACGGGTGAGCAAGAGAGCGGGTGAGCGCACGCACCTGGTTGATGCCGCGCAGCACGTCGGGCGGCACGGGCGTGAGGCACGGGTCCTCCTTGGTGAACTCCGCGTCGAAGTTGGCCGCCTCGCGCTTGCTCTTCTGCAACACACGTCCGCATTCTTATACCAAACTGTATAGCACGTCACAAGTGATACAATATTACACAATCGAGGGTTTATGTTGCTACATGCTTATCATTAAACAGGGATTTAACAAAATAATCTTATTTTAATGTATATGTAAGATCAGGGGGCCGGCATTGTGATTAATTTAGAGATACCACAACCATGGTGTGCACAGGGCGATCGTCGACTGACGAATGCCAACTAACATTTTTTTCGCGCGTCCCAGTGCGTGTAGGTGTGTGCGTGTGCGTGTGGGTGTGTGTGAGTGCGTGTGAGTGCGTGTGGGTGCATGCGGGTGCGGACACTCACCACCTTGGGGCGGAAGGGCGGGCGCACGTCGCGGCGCGCGAGCGCGTGTGGGTGCGTGTGGGTGCGTGTGGGTGCGTGCGGGTGCGTGCGGGTGCGGACACTCACCACCTTGGGGCGGAAGGGCGGGCGCACGTCGCAGCGCGCGAGGGCCTGTAGGTGCGTGTAGGTGCGTGTGGGTGCGTGCGGGTGCGGACACTCACCACCTTGGGGCGGAAGGGCGGGCGCACGTCGCGGCGCGCGAGGGCGTGTAGGTGCGTGTGGGTGCGTGCGGGTGCGGACACTCACCACCTTGGGGCGGAAGGGCGGGCGCACGTCGCGGCGCGCGAGCGCGTGTAGGTGCGTGTGGGTGCGAGTGGGTGCCTGTGGGTGGGACACTCACCACCTTGGGGCGGAAGGGCGGGCGCACGTCGCGGCGCGCGAGCGCGTGTAGGTGCGTGTGGGTGCGTGTGGGTGCGAGTGGGTGCGTGTGGGTGGGACACTCACCACCTTGGGGCGGAAGGGCGGGCGCACGTCGCGGCGCGCGAGCGCGTCCCAGTCCACGTCCCGGAAGAAGGCGTGCGCGCGGATGCCGGCCTCGCCGCCCAGCACGCCCAGGCGCCGCGCCGGGTTCTTGGTCATGAAGCCCTTGAGGATGGCCACGGCGTCCTTGGACAGCCACACGGGGTACAGCACGTCGTCGTGCAGGATGGACTCGAACAGGTCGTCCTCGTTGTCGGCCTCGAAGGGCGGCTGGCCAGCCAGCATCTCGTACAGCAGCACGCCCAGCGCCCACCAGTCCACGGACGGGCCGTACTCCAGCTCCTGCAGGATCTGCGGGTGGACGCCCACTTGTAGCAACGTGCCAAAGCTAACTAAATAATACTTCAATATTATTTTGGTAATTAACTTATAATAAGTATAGACGTACCTCTGGTGCAATATAGTCCGGAGTTCCACAGAAAGTGGTAGTGGTCACACCATCTGTAAGATGAACATTTATAATTAAATAAGCATAAATTTCTAATGTGTATATATGCGGTAGGGTGTGGGAGTGCGTTCGGGAGTGTGTGCATGGGCATGTTTATGCGGGTGCGTGTGCCTGCAGGTATGTATACGCGTGTGGGTCCCTGTGGGTGTGAACTTGCGCACGTGCGCGTGTACGTGTGCGTGAATGTGTGAGTGTGCGTATACGTATGTGCGTGTGCGTGTACGTGTGTGCGTGCATGCCGTGCGTGTGCGTGTGACGATGCGTGTGAGGGTGAGTGTGTGTACGTGTGAGTGTGCGTGCACGTGTGAGTGTGTGTACGTGTGCGTGCACGTGTGAGCGTGTGTACGTGTGAGTGTGCGTGTGAGTGTGAGTGTGAGTGTGCGTGTACGTGTGCGTGCACGTGGTAGTGTGTACGCCGGCGCCGCACTCACCCACGATGCCCTCCTTGCACATGCCGAAGTCGGCCAGCTTGCAGTGGCCGTCGGCGTCCAGCAGGATGTTGTCCAGCTTGAGGTCGCGGTAGATGACGCCGTGCGCGTGCAGGAACTGCAGCGCCAGCGTGACCTCGGCCGCGTAGAAGCGCGCGCGCGGCTCGTCGAACTTGCGCGCGCGCTGGATCTGGAACATGAGGTCGCCGCCGTCCACGTACTCCATGACGAGGAACAGGCGCGCGGGCGTCTGGAAGGCGCAGCGCAGCGCCGTGAGGAAGGGGTGGCGCGCCGCCAGCGCCAGCACGCGCCGCTCCGTCAGCGTGCACTCCGCGTCGTCGTCCGCCGCGATGGCGTCCTTCTTCAGCACCTTCACCGCGTACACCTGCGCATGCGCCCTTGTACAGTCTTGGAGACATCGATGAGACACCGAATAACATAGGTGTACTACAAATGAAATCATTATAATTGATCTGAGTCGGAAACCATACCATAAACACCGCTGTCAATCTATGCTGCCACCTTCATATCATACTTTTCTCAAAAATATTAAAGTTCATTGATTTAAAAAAATATATAAGAATAGAACCAAAAACAAATTAGACTATGTATTTCTAATTAACGCGTATCCAAAATATCTCAAAAAACTAAAACTGTAACTGATATCTACCTCATCGGTACCCTTGAGCTCGGCCAGCATGACCTTCCCGAAGGAGCCCTTGCCCAGCACCTTGATGAAGTTGAAGTCGTCCAGCGACACTTTGTGCCCGCCCTCCGAACCGCCTTCCGAACCTAAAAAAACATTTACTCAATAATTACTTGCAAGACATTCCCACAAAAAATAAGGGTGTGGTAAATATTTAACAGACTATCTTTTCAAATCTTTTCAACTAATGTCTTTGTATACTTGATTTAATATAATCAATAGAAATCGTCTTTCATTGTAAAATTATTAAAATTTAATCCTTTATAAAACAATAATAAAACTTATTGCCACTTAAAAGAAAAACCCGCTTCCTTACTTACTATCTCCAACATACAATATACAAATACATCATATTACATTGTAAACAGAACAATAAACAATAAAAAAACAAAAACAAACAAAAACCTTGATTAAACCCGAACACATCCTCCAAATCGTCCCAAGCGGACCTCCACACCGGTTCCGGTTCTGAACCTAAACATACATACAAACAAACTCAAAATAAACAAAAAAACGCACAAAAACCATAACCACGATAATCTTTTGTTATCTATGGTAAAAAAACTTTGACAAACTAAATAAAACAATAAAAAAACAAGCAAAATTCCCGCCACCAAGCTCGTGTATGTATGTATGTACATGAAAACCTTGGTAACTAGAGAATATATCACGCAGCTCCTCCCACTGCGCGCCCCAGAGCTTCTGACCATCCTCCATGTCTAGACATCAGTACACAAAACACATTTCTATTACGATCCTAGGGGAACTCTACAATATTAAGATAAAACATGCCAAATGCATTACATTATAATATAGTAACAATTAACAATGCTAACAAGTTGTCATTTAAGGAGTCATCAAATGTTATGATTTATTCTATACTAGCTGTTGCTCGCGACTTCGTCCCCGTTGATTTGTTTTTCCATTATTTCTTCGCTCCTATTAGTCGCAGCGTCATGTTATGTAGCCTAAAGCTTTCCTTGATAAATTGTTTATTCAATAAAAAAAGAATTTTTCAATTCGAACCAGTAGTTTCTGAGATAAGCGCGTTCAAACAAACAAACAAACTCTTCAGCTTTATATATTAGTATAGATTTTTTGGTCAAAATAAGAACTCACTTTTGACAAACTGAAAATTTAAATATGGCAGCATTTTTTCTCCGTCATAATTATAAATCTCAATATTAAAATGTATAGCTAATCTGTCTATAGTGTTAAATATGGATTATCAGTTGTTTTTTCTAACCTTTGAAATGACAACAGTAAATAAATATGTTTGCTGACACTTTATCTAAATTTAGCTTAACTTTATCTTTATAAGATACACAAAAACAAAATTTCTACCAGTCTGCTAAGAACTACATATAACTCGGAAAACATCTAAGCTGTACAAGTTTATACACAAACATAACATACCCTTATCATCGTGTCTGTCGTCTTTGCCATCATCAGGCAAGAAGTCCGGAGGCCCTTCCAGCATCGGAGTGTTCAGGTACTGCAATTAAAAGAACCATAAGGTGATACTGATGATCGATTCAGCCATTCTGGAGCTTCAAGAGGTAGGTCAAACCACTTTGTTTAATATAGCCGATCTGGTATTAAAACAATTTGTATAGAAATAAATCAAATTCAAATTGGATCAGTAGTTCCAGAGATCTAGATCCTACTAAAATTATATAAGCAAGTTTGTAAATAATATTACATATTATTTGTTTGCTGCTCTTTCCTGCAATAACTACTGAATGTGGCTGAAATTTGGCATACAGCTTGATGAGATGACATTAACTCATGAGATGTTTTATATCCCGGTATTGACACGAAAACTAAGAGGGCAAAGCCGTGGAGTAAACTCAGTTGTTTTAAACTTTGTCACTCTCTTCATATATCTGTATATCTCTTTATGATATTTTTATTGCAATAAAGGCTTGAATAGGGAAAAGCATATTGTATATCATATTTGTCGACCGCTTGGCGCAGTGGTAGCACAACTGCTTTCTGCGCGAAGGGTCGTGGGTTCGATTCCCACACCGGAAAAATATATTTGTAATTTACATTTGTATTTTTCTGGGGTCTGGGTGTTGCTATGTATTGTATGTATGTATTTACAAAAGAAAAGTATGTATATGTAATTTATTCCGTTATCTAGTTGCCATAACACAAGCTTCGGCTTAGCTTGGAACTAGATGGCGCTGTGTATAAATGTCCTGAAAATATTTAATTATTTATTTATTACTCTAGGTATAGTGGTTAGTGACCTTGGAAGCGCGGGGGCGCGGGTTCTTGTCGGGCGTGATGCCCATCTCGCTGAGGATCTCGGCCATCTGCTTGGTGTTGATGCCGCAGTTGTTGGCCACGTTCTTCTGGCACCGCTTGTGCACGTTCATCGAGCACACTGCAACATTTTTATTCGTAGATAAAATACTTGCAATACTTTACTAATATATTTATGTGTCTAACTGTTATGCTGAAGCTAATAAGGCAATTTTAATGAAATATGGTACAAAGTAATTCAGTGTTTCTCAAACTTCATTCTAAGTTCATGTCGTCCCTTCAAGAGACAAGTGAAATGAAGATAATACTAAAATATAAAAATTCTTAAATGAGTAACACTAATAGTTTTTAACTAGCAGTGTAAGAAAACAAGTTGAGTAGCCTATATTAGTATGAATCACGGTGCGTCACGTCACGTAACGGGTCACGTAACGCATATCGTATATCATATATGTATTAGTATGGATCGCGTCACGTCACGTGACGTAATCATATATGTATTAGTATGGATCGCGTCACGTCACGTGACGTAACGCGTGACGGTGTTGCGGTGCGGCGGTATACCTTCGCACTGCAGGCCCTGCTTGATGAGGCCGTAGAGCAGCGAGCCGCAGTGGTCGCAGAAGGTGAAGCGCTTGTAGGAGTGCACCACGAAGCGGTGCGGCACGTTCACGCTGAAGCGCTGCCCGCCCGCCGCGCACGCGCCCAGCTGCTGTAATACCCCAATCGGTTACCGAGTTATCTCAACTTGCTTAAGAGGAAGAAATTAACCAAAAGGAAGGAACCCATATGTTCACAGGCATAGTAAATCACATAAAATCTGACAACTGATTGACTATCTTAAATAATTAGAAATACTAAATTAATTAGAACTAATTTGTTGTTTAACAGGTTTGATTACGAAAATTCCTCTGCAATAGGAGCTTTTGAGTACGATTAAAGGAACAATATGATAGTTAAAGTAGTAATCAATGAAAGTAGGTTATACTTACTTCCTCTCTCATCCCTGGGCACTTGGTGACGACGGACGAGTGGCACCGCTTGTGAACCACACAGGTGCATACTGTAATAGATGGCACCATTATAAAATCCGGCTCGAAGGACCAAATTACGTTAGAATTTATCAGGCATTTTTTTCTTATACATACCTTGACATTGATACCCCTGTTTTCCGAGACCCCTGAAATTAAAAAAATAGTAGAATATAAATATGTAGAAAAAGACTGTAAATTTATTGTTGGAACAGATGAAAATGATTCTTATTCAATATTTGCTGTATATCTATCAATATATGTATATGTATGATACAGTTTATTATTTCTCTATTAATTTATTGAAACTTTGGTTGATGATAGTATATAATCGGAGAACTATTACAAATAGTAAACTTGAAGTACTTGTTTAATAGGAGAGTCGAATTTTACATTTTGTTACAGATTACAGAACATCCTTCCACAGGTATTATTATATAGGTTTAAGCTAGGAAAAGCAATTGGAAAATCTTTGAAGTGAATATTAAGCTGTAAACTTCGTTCGCTGTAAAAATTAAGCCGTAGGACGTCCACTGCTGGACTCCCCTTGGACCTCCACAAATGCCATTATAAGCTATAAATTTGAGTGTTAGCAATGTGATCCTCCACCACTCACCATATGAACTCGCGGCAGTGCGAGCAGAAGGTGGGCTGTCGCAGGAATGTGGCCATGAACTTGTGCCCGTTGACCTGGTGCACGCGCCTGCGCAGCGCACCGCGGCGCCGCGCGAACCCGGCGCCCTCCTTGAACTCGCGCCGCGGACCGGCCCCGCTGCCGCACCCTCCACCCACTGATACACCAATAAGTCATATAAATTGAGGAGATAAACGCTTTATTAATTAGCAGTGCCCCGTGGTTTTACTCACGTTGTTCCCGTTTCCGGAACAATACCGGGATACTTTGTATTAATCCAGGTTATCACCTATCTACATATCAAATTTCAATAAAATTGGTCCAGCCGTTTTAGCGTGAAAGAATAACAAACATACATCCATGCATACATTCTCACAAACTTTCACATTTATAATATAAGTAGAATTTTAGAGATATAAACGATTAGCCAAGATATAAACAATTAAAAAGCCTGTCACCTGGGTATATTATAGCTCCGCAACAAAATAATGTTTGTTCTGAAGAAGCTTATTTAACACAAATAAAGAACCTAATCTTTTGTCTTCATAGTCATGATATAGATATGAAAGCAGGATTAATGTTACACATACCTTGAGTATTCCATTTCAGATCTATTTTGAGATGTATTTTTCCCTGCGGTTCCAAGTCCACCTGTAAAGCATTTAATCATATTAATTAAGTTACAAAACATATAAGATTCAGTTTTATTACATACTAGCTGACCCGTGCCTACTTCATTGGGCATAATGTTAACAATCCTTTTTTTATATAGCCTATGACACTCAGCAATAATGTGGCTTTCTATTGGCTAAAAAATGTTTAAAATCGGTTAACTTAACTTCTTTATAATATTAGTACAGGAGTATAGTATAGTATAACATATATAATATATAGTATACTAGTATAGATGAGAATACTCAAGTATTTTTATAAAAAGCCAAAGTTATATGTTGCACAAAAACATTTACCAACAAGGCAATTCATTTAAAACTAAATACAACTTTTCAATATCATCATCATTCATTAAAGATTGACCTATAAATAGACCAGTTTCATTAATAAATCTTATCTCAATAACAACTGTGACTCAATTTATGAAAGGAAATTTATTTTTGGAAATAAGGAAAAACAATAATATTCCAAGACTGAATCATATTGATGAAAACAGTATTCAACATCTGTGACACATTCAAACTTTCCCTCTCAATAATAAAACGACCAATTCTTAATTTAGATTAATAGTAATATAAGATAGCTTGCATATATTATATCATAATGATTTAATTATAGATGAAACAGCAGTGACATATCAAAACTAACAATGATAAAAATCTTAGATACTAGTTATCTGTACAGCCGGTTCTGATTTGATACAGCTATAAACATCTTTCAGTTAGTTCTTTTTAAAAATGCGAAAGAAGTGCACTTACCCAAAAATCAGTTGCATCCTTCTCTCTATGAATGAGATCTTCAAAGGGTATTGTACAATTTGCAACAAAGTCATCCGGAGGTATTGCAGCATCATGGAACACAGTGATACCCAAACTAAAACAAATATCATTTAATAAGACCACCAATAAAACATTGGGGTTAATAGAAATAAATAATAAAGCTTATACATACTTAGTTGCGTTTTGGACTTCGTGAATAAAGGTCTCGTTCCAAACGGGGTCAAATGTTTTTGGTTTTGTGCTGGAGCGGTCTAAATGGTGTTCGTCAGCGTCGATCGACACGTACGGGTCGATCGGCTGATCGTCTGCAAAGATATCGCGTATTTACAAAACACCAACACCCATTATAGTAAACATAATAAGATTATTTGGTGCAAAAACTTAAACGCGCGGAATCTGTTCCTTATACGATATATAAAATATCGATGATGGGAACTGTATGGAATGTTTACAGTGCACGGTAAACTCACCAGGCTTCCCGAAGGTCATGTTGTGCCGTTTCTGAAAATCGGTCGGTCGAAGGCCCGTAGCCTCACACACCTTTACGCGCACCGTTCCGCTGAACATGGTGGCGGTGACCAACGAGCCCTATCACCGAGACCGCACCGCCACACTTCACTTCCACATTAAAAACCCAATAAGAATCATTGAAGGTGCTTCATAATTTTAACAGAAATAGAGACTTGACAGCAGTGAGATCCGCCATGGATGGATGGATTTATTTTCTCTATGGAATTAATGGATTCCCGATTTATTTTCAAATTAAAAAAGTAAAGTTTTGTTTTTGGTTTTTTTCATTTAAGGTAATAGATGATTTTAATATTTAGCAACTCGGTACCATTACTTAAAGCTATACAAACCTTACCACTACCAGACTGCTTAAATTAAATTTTATTATTTAGGCGTATATTCCTTCATTATTTATAATACATAATGGATATTTCATGCTCTATAAAACAAGTGCAAGCTGTAATTTTAGAACCAGTTTAAGAATTTATATTTACTGCTTCTATAGTGACTTGCTTGACTCGACTATTGTGTGCTTTTAAATATTGTAGATTTTCTTTAGTCAAGTAGGTAATTGTATAGGAGATATACAGAACAATAAAAAAAATGCATGAGTTAATCCACTTTAAATACAGGTACACATATATAATATTTATTTATAATTTATCTCCTCTCATAAAATATAAGGAGTGCTTCCTTAATATTCTATGAACATTTTCAGGCATAATTTTCTGCTTACATAGAACAGAACGTTATATGTGAATTGTCAAATGGCAAATGCCAATGTCATTAATCATTGAAAATATTTAACAGGGACAGGATTTACTTTTGTTGTGGAAAAAAATCATTAGATTGTCTTTTGTAAATATTATGCCATTTCTTTAAAATTCAAAATGGGATTTTTAACAATATTGAAGAAACTCCGTCAAAAAGAGAAAGAAATGAGAATATTGATGCTGTATCCTTTTTAAAAAATGTATAAGACCGAATGTTTCAGTTTTCGTACTTTTTAGTTAAATATGTGGGCATTGAGTAAATTTATTACTGCTATATAAATATTCAAGTTTAAATATATATTTGCCAACACAAATAATTTCCTATAAGTTATTATCAGTGGACTAGACAATGCCGGCAAAACTACGATTCTTAAGCGATTTAATGGTGAACCTATCGACACAATATCACCTACTTTAGGCTTCAATATCAAGACATTAGAACATAAGGGTTATAAGTTAAATATCTGGGATGTTGGAGGGCAGAAATCCTTAAGGTAATGATGACAAAGAAACAATATATCTATATATAAACAATGTTTTCATCTAATGTTTTAAGTAAGTGTAAGGCCGGCAACACACTCGTGACAACGCGAGTGCTCATGGGCGGCGATGATCACTTAACATCAGGTGACGCGCTTGCTCGTTTGCCCCCTATTATATAAGAAAAAAAAATGTCAACACTTTACAGTATTTTACAAATCTGTAATTATATCTAATAAAAACTTCTTCCAACCTTGCAGGGATTAAAGAAAGATTAAATAATGTTTATTGTTCTGTATAAATCCTTTCAGATCATACTGGAAAAACTATTTTGAAAGTACTGATGGTGTGGCTTGGGTGGTGGACAGTGCTGATGCGAGAAGACTAGCCGACTGTGCCAAGGAGCTCCATGCCCTCTTGCGTGAGGAACGGCTGGCTGGTGCCACCTTACTTGTGTTAGCCAATAAGTCAGACCTGCCTGGGGCACTTACTTTACAGGAGATTAGAGAGGTAATATTTATAATAAAAGTTATAATTCTACTATCCTACTAATGATATATATAGATAGATATGTGAAAGTTTGTAAGAATGTATGTTTGTTATTCTTTCACACAAAAACGTTGACCAATTTAGTTGAAGCTTGGTATATAGATAGGTGATACTCTGGATTAACACATAGGATACTTTATATCCCAATATTTTCCCGGGAACAGGTACAACAGGGGTTAAGCTGTGTTTAGGACTTCGGTTTCGGGACAGCACAGGCTGAGACGCTTCCTTTTGTTTTCTCATTTTAATATTTTTCATAAAATGTTTGTTTGTTTTTGTATGTGCAGAAGACAATAAATTTTATTTTATTTATTATTTATTTATTTATTTTTTATATGTATATTAAAGATGTTTTATTTTTAATACAACTACTTTGACCTCACCTTACAGGCCTTAGACCTAGACAGTATTAAGAGTCACCACTGGAGAATTGTCAGATGTTCAGCGGTCACCGGAGAGAACCTGCTTGATGGAATGGACTGGATGCTGGATGACATCGCTTCCAGGATATTTACTCTCGATTAACTTTATTTACTACTCTCATTGGATGGCCCTATGTCATATGAGACAAGAAGAAATTATTTTATGCATTTAATAGCATGGTATGCTGCTTTATGGATCTGTATAATTAAAAATTATAATATTGTAAAAATATTAAACTCCAAAAATACCTTAAAAACTATTTTTTTCTGTATGTAATAAAACACATTCATAAATAAATTCTTGGAAATTAGTTCTTTTTAACTTTAAATTTCAATTGACTTAAAGTCTTTGCATATAATATACTCAAAGCACAATTTTAAGTCTTGATCAAGTTTTCAAACTAAATATCTGTGAAGGCTTTTTTAATAAATATTAAAACAATATTTGTTTGTTTTATTTTTATTGATTGTTACTTACACAATATCAAATATCTTAATATAGCTTTATACACTGTAAAACACCTGAAAAACCTGCCAAACGATAGTTATTTAAATCTTTCTTTTAATATCATTTTCTTAAGTCTCTCATCAATTAAAAAAATATGGGTTTTCTTTTAAAATTATGTCAGACCTCATTAATCATCAAATTAACTCAAGTCAGTTTTTATAATAAAAATAACCTGAAAATGTATTGTAATGGCTGCATTTGTAAATGTGTGCTGAATTTGATATTTAAAGATCAGGACATACATTGTTTTACCTAAACATCTTTTAAGAGATTGCGAGCATAATAAGAACATAAAATTAGATAAACTTGGCTCGCTTTGTAGAAGTCCTGAACAACTAAAAACATTCATATTGTGTTTTGTCTCAAAAATATTATCAATAATAATTCTAAAGTACATTTTGCTATCATTTGGCCAGTTGGGAAGTTAGGAATGCTCAGTATTTTCAATGGTCTCCATTTCCTGATCTTCCTTGGATTCATCTGATAGTGTTTTACTTTCATTATTTTCTGTTACATTATTTTCCTGATCTTCTTGTATACTTGTATTATTTTTTTCTTCTTCTGCTTCTAAAAAATATAAATAACATTAGCAAAATGAACTCAATTGTTGTCACTAATTTTTAATTAATGCTAATCTAATGTGACTTAAAACATGCTGTACCTATCTTATTCGTGATCTTAAACCTACCCTTCCCTATTTTTTCTATGCTTAAAAGCCAACCTCATATTTCAAGCAATATTCTAAAAAAAAATTTTTTCAGCTGTTATTGAGTTACACATTTGGTGATTTTAATATTAAAGATCTACTCCTGGCTAGTAAATGTATATACAATACTATTACTCTATCCATCAAGAAAAACCGCATGAAAATCGGTTTCATAGTTTTCAAGATTTAAACATACACACCGGACACACAAAAGAAAGCAACTTAGTTTTATACTACGCAATAATTGAACAAGTGAACTTAGTTATTGAGCTGAAATTAAAAAATAATACAAATTCCAATGCCATAGCTCACAACATTATTTTAAATATCATCAATTTATTAATAATAATGATGCCTTACCCATGTCTGGTTCAGTCTTTTTGTCCTCATGTCGATCATCACCATCGCTGTCTTCCTTTTCATCGGCATCCATTGCAAATTTATCCCTCTTTTTGTTACTGTTACCATCCTGAAACAATATATGCAGACAATAATATAATAATAACTTTAATTGGTACATATTTTATTTTGATGGTAATTGAATGTTTTGAAAATTAGTGTAGTGTGCACTTCCATATGTATTCATAATTTTAAGTGTCTGAAGACTATTGAGTCTATATTATATTTTTTGCAACATCTTGATATATTACGTGTTAACTTTATATAAAACTTACTTTTAGTACAAACTGCTTTGAATATTCACAAACATGCTCAGTTTCAAAAGGTCCAGTACTGACAACATAGGCTGACTAAATGACAAAATTATTTAGGGCAAATGCAATCACCTGTTCACTCTTAACTGTCACATCATTCACACTGTCATTATGTGTGGGATCATTCTCCTTAGCGCCTGGTTTCTGCCGCAGACACCGCTGCTCTATCAGCCGCAACTCCTCTTGCAATTCTTCTCGTTTTCTCGCCATACATTCTGGTGAATAAAACATATAACAATTTAGACAAAGTTTCCCATTAACAAAATATGCACTAAACAATTGTACTTATATTATAAACACAAAAGTTTGAAATTATTTTTGTGTTTATAGCTATTTCACCCAAAAAAGACTCTCGTAGCTAGTCTCTTATAACATATTCCATTAAACTAATATTTGCAGTTTTCTACATACTATTAGTGTAAATTTCAAGATTGAAAATCAAACCAATACACGTGCCACCTATGTGTAAGTGTGTTATCTACTAAATCAAATATATTTTTTTATTATTAAATACCATACCTAATATGTACCCATTAATTCACAAAAACTGACACCTTCATTGATATTTAAACACTATTTAAGCGACCATACTAATATTATACCCTTACATAATAAAAAGGCTAACATTATTTTTATTGTATAAAACTTGGGTTTAATAATTAATAAAAATTTTTTAACACTATATTACTTACTGCGATACAAAGGACCATATTTGGCTGTAAATATATAAAGAACTAGAATGTGACATGGACAAAATATAAAGCAGACATTGTATTATTTATCGACGAGATAAATCCGTATGAAATCATGTAGAGTTAATGTTTGTCATTATTGAATTAATTTTAAATTCTTATACCACTATCTATTTTACTAAAATTTATAGGGACAAAATAATAATCAACATTAATTTATCATGAAAACTCAGTTTAGATAATATAATGCAACAATCATGTATTTAGGAAATTAACAAACTTACTTTCATGATATCTTCTACTTGAGTTAAGTTTTTCCGTTGCTTTCTCTGACATTTTCTTCGGCAACCAGTATATGTGTGGTTTGGCTTTAGTAAGGATAAAGTTACTAAGGTTCTTCTGCGACTCCTCCCATTTCTCAAACTCTTGAACTCTGAACATCTTGGCTTCTAATGCTTTGATTGTAGCTTTCTTATGCTCTCTTTCAGCAAACAGTACTTTTCTCTCTTTTAACTCCCTTTCTTTCTCTTGCCGAGCTTGTTCTTCAATCTTTCTTTCCACTTGCGCTTTTTTTTCTTCCTGCAAAATTTTATGGTATCATTTATAACACAATCTTCACCATACTTTTTTTTAAGTTTCCTACAGATACTTGAAATTATAATATATTGCATTGAGATAAAGTAATTAGACACATGAGACATAAGAAAATTGAACCACTAATCAAATGTTACAACTTATTATATACTTTTGTCTGTAACACAATTTCCTCTTGCTTAAATTTTTGTAGTGTCCCTAGTAAGGAGCCAAATATTCTTCTATTTCTCGTCCTAGCCTGTTCATCGTCACCCTGAGCTCGGAGCACTGCAGCTCTTGTAGGTAACTCTCGACACACTGCTGAAGAAACTCGAGATCTCTTTGGGCCAGGTCCATCATCTTCTCCATCACTATCATTAGTTTTAGCTGAGAGTCTGTAATTCATCAACGACAAATATAATGAGTATGTGTAATTCAAAGTTCTGCATTAGAAAATCAATATTTTTGACATTGTATGAGATCACTTTAATATTTACCACGATGTGATTGCAAAATGCTTCGATGGATGATTACATTAAATAAGATATACCCTTTGTAATAAATTATAGAACTCACCTGCTAAAAACAGTCTTAGTTTCATGTTTACGTTTGAAGAATTGATCATCATTTTTGTTATTGTCGGCAAAAGAATCCCGACCTCCTTGTCGGTGCCCTCCTCTTGAATGGTCTCCGAATTGATTATACCTAGAATTAAGCATCTATAAATATCAACTAACATAAAACCACTGCGCTACCGCGAAAGTAATAATCTAACCTATTGTTTGGAAACCGTCCCGAGGTTTGCACTATTTTCTTTATATTTTCATCTATTTTATATAAACTATTTCTTTCATTTTCTAGTTGTGTACGTAAAGTACTAAACGACAAAGCGACTTCTGTCCCCATGATTGCATAAAAATGCAAAAAACAATTAATTGAAAATTTACAACTCTAATTTGTTTCTCCAATCATAGATCTGACAGTTTACTTGAATTTACACAGATAATAAATTTGCGTGTCAGAAAATTTATACATAGATTTTTTTTCAAATGTGTATAGCAATATTAATATCATAATTTTCAGCAAAATATGAATTATTTTATTAAATATTATGATTAATTATATGTATAACAGGTTACATATTGATTCTCTATAAAAAACATAGAGGGCGACACCTTTTCTACAAATACGAAGATTGTAGTGACGCTCAACCTTTAAAATTTCTGTTAATAGTTAATATTATATCAAAGTAATAATGTACTAAATAAAATCAAAATTGCAAACAATTCAAGCGCGTTAATAATGAGAAGACTTTGCTAAAAAAGTATCAAAAAGAAGACATGGTATGACGATTCCAATATTTATATAAGACTCGCTTCCATCCAAGGTTTACCGAAGAAAAAAGTATCTATCATAACAGTTATAGGTATTCTTATTTTATTCATAGTTAAATACTAACAAAACATCTGTAAAAAATTGAATCATACATATTTGATTAAGATAAGACTGTACCTCACAATTAAGGATAGAATACGAAATTGCAAATAGATTACTCATAAATCGTAACGAACGCCAAGATTAATGTCGCGATGAGAAGCCCGTAATCAATGAGTGACAATGCACGTCGCTGATAAATCAGTCCCTCAGTCCTTCCGTGCCGACAGGTCTACGATGTGTGGGCGACCGCGCGCTTAGCGTGAAATTAAATAGCTACCTTGATGTATTTAGATTATTATTAGGCCACTAATATTACATATAATACGTAGTGAAAGTGTTCTACACGTAGAATAGGTACTTTCACTAGACAAAAGCTTCCTTAATTTAAAAAATCTTAATAATAATTATGGTCTCTAAGGTTTAAGTTTTGAATTTTGCAGCTCTCAGTCCTGAAACCTACATTATCTACAATCAAAGAATAATACCTTAAATTTTATTACACGGCAATGAGTGACTTTGTGTCGTATACCTAGGTACCTACTTAATCAATGATAAACAAGATAAAGTAAAAAACTAAAACCCAACTACGACAAAAAACGACGCTGAAAAAGTATAAAAGTACCCCATGAATACAGGTAAAGTCACAAGCAAATGCTAGTAATATATATATATTCGAAATGTACAAGTGAAGCGCTTTAAAATGATACCAAACACGGCATATCTAGCTTAACTTTATTTTTTTACTCTGTATATTTTGTCCGCTAGAGGGCGCCACATTGAATTTGGTGAAAATCTATATAGCCTATAACCAGCGGACAATTAAGACGCTTCTAATGATATGTCATTTGTCGAATTCTGATTAGTGGTTTAGAAGTTACGAGGGAACAGATGAACATACCCTCCTTTGGCTTTGCCGTAGTCGGGTAAAAAATAGGTAATCTGTGGTTTTCGCAATAAAACAAATAAATGCTCGTCGATCGAGACATATATCTGTAAAGGTAATGTACCTAATATTAAATATAAGGTTACATAAATAAAAAAAGTTCTAAATTTTAATATTTTTAGACCAACAACAATTTTAATATTTTTAGACCAACCACACGTTCTACAAAGAAATTTAAATTAACCGACATTACTTGTAAATTTCAAATACCATTCGAATTAAGAATTCGTCTATTTGTTGTCTATTATCGATTCAATTAACGTTCATTTAAGGAATTCTTTCTAATCATTAAACTCCTCGACGAAGCTTACATCCTTGTTTTGGCGGGAGCGAGTAAAAAAGCAATTAGCTGAAGAGACTGGAGTGTCGGCTAAATCCGTTTGGCGCGAAGCGTTCACGCGTCCTATGAAAAATGGCTGACTTGCGCGCTGCGTGCGGAGAAGCGACGAGATAAGTGCATTCCTTTGTATTTATTATATTTCATGATTTAGATACATATTATTGAAATGTTTTAAATTTTTTAATAAAATAGCATTTAATATCAACTCAACTTAATGTTGAGTAAATTTATAAGATATTGATAAATATTGAAAGATATGATGATTTTGAACATTTGCCCGTACCTAGTAATTAGGTCTATAATTGACTCTTAAACGTTTGTAGGTATTATATGGGAAATAGAAAAGGGCTGTTTTTATAGGAGCAAAGAATCTGTTCACTACAGAGCACAGTCAACTTCAAGATCCTAAGACTGTACATACTTATTTGTTGTAACATTTCCTATATTACCTAGTAGTAGTTTTTAAGGCCGGCAACACACTCGTGACATCATGAGTGCTCTTGGGCGGCGCTGATCACTTTCCATCAGGTGACGCGCCAGTTCGTTTGCCTCCTATTATATAAAAAAAAAAACTTTTAATATAATCTGAAATAAAGAAATGACATAAGAATATAGAATAAAAACATATAGATCTAACTAAAAAACAAAAAAGGAGTTATTATTTCACATTAAAACTAGGTAGGTACTTATATATCGGTCTGAAAATATCTAGTAGAAGTTGCAATTTTTTTCACATTTCGTTACTTATAATTAATATAATATCTTCTTTTTGAATATAATAATATGTAGGTAAGTATTTTAACATCAAAATACCAAACGATTATCTAGGAAAAGATTTTATGTAGGTACCTACAATAAATTGAAGCATAGGTATAATTAAGTTATTAACTTGTGTTCGCGACTGTACGTTGAAATAATGTAACTATTAATTCGTGAGTACATTTTTGTCGCGCGTCGCTCCGTCACGCTGTTCCCGTTATTGATGTCGGCAACGGCTGGACCGCTTCTGATGCGGTTGCACAACAAATAGTCAGCTAATTAAGTCCATGTCTTGTCACGTTTCGTTATTCTGAGCGTTTATAGAATTATTAAGGAAATTATTGACTTATTGTGGATATTAAAGGTAGATGATTTTTTTTACTAAAGCTTTTTTGACTCGACAACGTCTTATAATTTGAAGATCCGTTAGCTAATATTCGTGCGGTCTATTTATTATTAAAAGTGTAGGTAGACCTTATTCTAATTGTTCTAAGATCTTAGATATCATAAGTTTACTGATCTCTGAACCACTTACCTATGGTTTGCAGTACCTTGTAGGGAAAAATCATAACCTAAAAATCTCAACTTAAAGACAACTATTCACTTGAATCTGGCAAGCCAGACAGCGAGGCTATTTACACCTCAATTAATCACCGCAGCCCGAGCACTGGCAAGTTATGACAACAATAAACCTGATTCGTCCCATCTGCCATCGAGCCCGCCAATTCATCAGGCTGTCGCGCCGATCAAAGCGCCACGCCGTCGCCATTACGAGCCGCCATCTTGTTTGTTTGCTGTCAGCCGCGATGGACGTGGCGGAACAACGCGCTACCAAATAAAACGCTGAATAATCGACTGCCCAATTAATTATAGCACTGCTGCGTTTGTTAATTTCTTTATGGAAATCGGGAATGCTGGAAAATGTGCGGAACGAATGCGCTGTTAATGTCAAGCTCGCTTTATACGCGTTGATAATAAATAGGCCGTTTTGTTTCCTTTTAAAGAGTTATGCCTTACCTAAATATAGACGAGAACTTCAGATGACCAAAGACTAGTCACTAGTCTATATCATTATAAACCATACGTCGATAACGACAAAAAAGGTAGAAATTTACCTAATTATAAAAATATCTTCTTATAATAGAATTAAGTATGATCCATGTTGTCCACTTAGCGTACTTATAACCATCGAACCTGCTAGATTATCTAGGTTTTGCAGAATGCAAATACCTACTACACATTTCCAACAGATAAAAAATAGATACCTTAATAAGTAAGTAAAATCCTACGTAGGTAGGTAAGTAATACTTAAAATTAATACAGAAACGTCAGATTTCTATCAAAATCTATTCACAGATAATGAATGTATTTCAAACGTTGAAAAAATAAAATCGTTATTCGTTCTACAAATACGTTATTATCTTCAATCATCTGGTAGTTGTACCTTTATAGTAGGTATCTAGTGTGTAAAATAGAATATTGGTATCTATATCATAAATAATACTTAGATGTAAAGGTGCACGCACGCCCGCACGCCCGCACGCACGCACGCAACATGTAGTCGCAACTAGGTGCGTCGGCGCGCAACGCGGCGCCCGCGCCACTCGCCACCGCACATCGCTGAACGTGTAATGGCCACATTAATTGATATGATTTGCTGAGCATAATCAGCTGATGACCACATGATGGATTAATGGATCTTCTTAAATTAGTCTAGGCAGGTTTATTCGGGAGAAATACTTATGTTCAAATGTTAAATGCACTAAGTTTAAAGTAGTTAATTTATGATCATTATAAAAGAAGACATATAGTTTTTATACATTTTGTGTGTATGTTTGTAAATTAATGACAATGGAGTTGACAGGCAATTATGTAATTCAAGTCCACCATAAACATACCAAGTACCTACCTGTCAAACAACCCTACGAAACTATTATCTTATATAGACATATCTTTACCTAATTTTCTGAGATTGATAACATAACAATACCTACTGGGTTTCATATAAAGCAAAATTTCTGAAAAAACTAATTAAAATCTAACATCAAATTATGATAGACGTAGCCAAAAATACAGAAACAAGACATCGTTATTAATAACGCGAACGATTTGAGAGGCCGTTAATTACATAATGGACAGCTGAGCGGCTATTTCCGTCAGCCAAGACGCGAGTGTCGGTGTATACGTATAGAGGCTGGGACATGAAAGCGTTCCGCGAATTCGCGCGTGGCTGCGCGTCGCTGGCGCGTGCGGCGGCCGGCGTGGTGCACGACAGCCTTTATTTAACGTGCAGCGAGATTGAACGGTAAAATTAGACGAATACTAGACACTGTTATTTATTGGACATGACGAAATCCTACTAATATTATAAATGTATAAGTTAATGGGAATGTATGTATGGGTGTACGAACGGATTTAATTGAGATTTAGTATGTAGATGGGCGAATTCCTGGATGCTTTATATCCTGGTATTGCCCCAGGAACGAGAACTACGCGGGTAAAATCTCGGGGCACAGCTAGTATTAGCATATCTAAGTACCTAATGTTATAATTGTTAGGTACCTACTGATAGTTTTTGTGATGATATGTTTTTATTTTTATAATCTGTATTAGTTTAAGATGACATTCTAGACATAAAATATGTAAATAAGTGATGCTTATTTTATTCCCCTCCATTTTCGAAATAAAAAACTACCTAGGTACTGTAAGAATATCATAGTTTGTTTTAAATATGTCAAATATATAGGTAAGTACCTAAGTGAAAGATCAAAAAGAAACTTCATAGTAATTGGCAAAGTAAATAATGAGTGACATTTCAGTGGACATGTCCACCTGCGCGCGCGCATGCCGCATGGCCTGCACAATGATGTATGTGCGTCACGTTACATTATGTTACATATAGATTATTATTAAGAATATGTGTGTTTGTATTAATATGTGTGGTGTTTCAAGCTAATGAATGACTTTGTCAATTATTATCGAAATTTATAATTTTTTACTTACCCACATATCTATATATACTTATATATATCTGCTATATTATTATAAGTAGATAGGTATACATGCGATAAACTTCTCAAAGCTAATTAAGATTATAGTAAGGACCAATAATAAGATTAATAAATAATCGATCGACAACAATAGACCTAATATCCGCTCAATCAATCAGTAAGATCCAATTTGGCATTAGATAAAAAATTTCATTGTTATTTTTTAATATAAAAATCACAATAATAATCGTAACACAATTCGAAGATCTTAATAAAAAAACTAACTAATATTTTAAAGTAGGTTACAGTAATAAAAAATGCCATCGCTAAAAAACAAATTTTCCTGCGATATGAAGTATTTTAACAAGTAACAAGTATACCTAAGGCGATCGCGTTACAGTAACAGACAAAGACAGGCGCCCGAGCTAATCAGAAGCATGTGTGTGACATGTGACATGTGACATGACATGCCTCTAGGGAGGGGACTACCTATCGATGTCGATATTTTAGGAACAACACAATCTCTGGTAAATATGGTTTTTTCGATTTTTGTAATAACTTAGGATCAGGATAAATATAAGTAAAAAAAACTTTAGACTGGCTTACCTAAGATTTGTTAATTTTTTGACCAGTACGTAATAAATGACCCCAGACCAAATAAAATTACCTAAAGTTATTTTAATCTAAAGAGGCGGAAGGTGTAAGGAGGTAGGTATAATGTGTAGAAATTATTTCACTATAGGTACTTTAATATTTTATGTCTCTCTTATTGCTCTTTACTACCTATCTTACAAAATAATTGACAATTTTTTTATACTAGGTATCTATTCCTTAGATAATACCTACTTAAAACAATGGTCCAACGTCGAAGGGGAAAACCGATTTAAAATATTTATTAAAGAACTCATTTCACATGTTAAATCTGATTAATAATTTAACTAATTATTAAGCTTAAATGTAATCAATGAATAAATCTCTTTCCAGCTATCGACACTCGACAGCGCACATCACTAGCAGCGAGCGGCGCTTTGATATCGATACCGCGAGCTGTCAGGCGATGAGTTCCCGGCACAGGATGTTACGGGTTGCCACTAGCATACATACATACATATAAACATGCTTACTTATTGGGTTCAATAAATTTCTGTAAGGGGATTTTAGGAATTACACTGGCTATTAAATTAATAAAATAAAATGTTTTAAATTCTGCTGTCCTAATAATAAATAAGTTATCTCAAATACTATAGAATAGTCTAAATCTACCTATACCGATTGTAAAAAGTACCTAGGTACCCTTCTGTAGGAAAGGTATCTTTGAAAGTAGGTAGGTACCTTTATTCTTTCCACCACCATACAAATATATTACTAGGTATAGATAGGTACCTACTATGTTAAACGAAATCATTAAATCGCGCCAATTTTCTCTAACAAAAAGGTTCCTACGCCAAACCACAAGGTACTTCCGCTTTTCGGCTTTGCTTCATCTCCAAATTTAACTGTGACTTTTAAATTAAATACCAAATAATTTACGAAAACTGAAAGCCGTGCCATCATAAGTTTACTACACATCATAAAATACACGAGTAACCATTTGTAAGCGATCCAATTATAGCAAAAATTTAACTTAATTACAGAAGCTAATTAAAACTCCGATACCATCAGCTTCCGTTGTCTTACCACCCTTCATGTACCACAGTACGACCTTATCCCACAGGTAATAGAGCCTACATTCCTTTACGCAACATTCGAGACTGTCAAAACAGCAACTGAAATCTTAAACATTCCAAAATTGGAGTTAAAATCGTTTGATCGTGTTTGAAGCTTAGCTGCTCTGTTTGTTTGAGATTGGACTTTATTGTGTAGTTGGTAGGGTGTGTTTGGGGTTGGATAAGGGGGTTAGGGAGGGGTAAGGAGGCTGGTAGTGAAGCGTGACGCCCGCCGAGGAGATCAGAGCGGCACCAGCTATTAATAGGGCGGACGCACAAATGAGCCCCGCGCACTGCTGACTGTTGAGGCGCTCGCTTTGTTCCCGACCAAAGGGGAGTTTTATGCGACCTACGATTTATTGGCATTGCGCTACACACGTGAGATCTGACGCTTTGTTGTGTTCACTTTAAGGAAATATGTTTGAGAATTCAGTTTTTAGTTCAAATCATGTGTCAAGCTATTTTGGTGCTAGGTACAGCTTTCTTTTTTGTAATAAGTTAAAATCAAAATCAATTAAGTGTATCTTTATTAAACTAGACTTCATATAGCAGCACGTTAGAAACAAGTTTAGTTAAACCGTACAAGTTATACCTGCCTTGTGAAAAATATATTTACGTATAACATTAAGTTTTTTAATTTAATCTATTTTTTGTCTTTGCTTCCTCTTGACGATGGCAGTCGACCGAAGTGCTCTAGTCCTAAAATTAGATTAATTATTGGAGTTTTCTGGTTATAACCAAATCAATTTATAAGTATACCTAATATACCTAATCTTGGGTATATACCTGTTTTAAACAGGTATATCTATATTAATTCTTCAAACTAATTTAAGATTCAGTGGCCATAATACCGATGCAGCGCTTAGAACTGTGAGTTTCATTTTAAGGTTAAATAATTTAAGTAAGTAATTATTATTTCACAAAAGAAATGTCCAAAAAATTTCTTAAGACTTTAAAGGTAATTTGTTGCTAAATTGGGTAAAATAACGTGAATTGAATTGGCCTCAAGTAGCGACCGAAATCAAGTTTCAATAAAGAGCTCGTTTGTACGGAATGAAACGCGAATATTTAGTGCTTTGTAGGGCTGCCACCTGTAGCCACTTAATCATATTTAAATGATTTTTATTTATTCAAATTAGAAATATAAATAAAAGTGTATGTAATTTACAGCTACAAAAGTGTCCTATTTAATGTTATTTAATATTAAAGTTCTTAAGTCTTTATAATTACGCATTTGGATCGTTACCTTAAAAAACCTAATAAATAAATTACCCTATCAATAAATTTCCATTATAAGTAGGTAAAGACAAGAAAATATAACATGTAGTTTATGTCATCTTGGAAGTGTAGGTAGGTATCTACCTAGGTACGTTAGATATTAAATTTATCAAAATATCAATCCAGTAATCTTCGGAAGCTCTTCAAACAATTTTTTTTAAATTAGATTTAATATTGATTAGGAAAGCGATAGACAGTAGACACACCAGTATTCTTGTAGGACTCTTGAGGAAGCCTAGGTATAGGCTAAGTTGCAAAAGAATACAATCATCCTATAACCAGTCTAAAATGAGGTATCTATTCTTTTCATATTATAAACGGGAAAATTTGTACGGACGTACCTACGTCATTAAATTTGTTGCTCTTTCACTGAATAATTAGTGAATTTGGCTGAAATTTGACATGCAGCTAGATTAGACGATAGATACCAACCTACTTTTTAATTGTGTCCCAATAGGTATTGAGAAAATCATCCTCCAGTGTGAAAACTGTTAATCTTTAAGATTACCTATTAATAGAGGGATTACGATTAAAATACTATGTTGCGTCAGCCCCGAGCTGTGGGTAGCTGGGGTCCGGTGGGGGAGGGGGTGGGGGGGGTCAGGGCATTGTTCTCTGAGCGTGGATTATGTCGCATTGTGCCGTTATCTACGTCGTTGCGCCGTTCGCCACGCGCGCCCCGGTGCTCAGCGATGCGAGGAAGATTCCTACGTTTATAGTGTTAGATATGATTTATAGCTAATAGATATAGTTAGCTTAGTTGCGCTTGTTTATTGAGTACATAGTAGGTACCTACATAAGGCGTCTAAATGTCTTTCTTATTTTCCAAATCGGTCCCGTGGGTCCTAAACTTACTTAGATAAGTAGGTACCTATCCTATGTAATGCTGTCAAACATTTTCTCTTTCAATATTAACATGCAGGTTACCTACAGACTAGCTGAGTATCGCGAGTTTGCCTGCGTAGGTATCTTTATATCTAGGTACCCAAGTTCCTAACCCGATTGTGTTTTTGGAGCCTGAGGGCAAAAATCAAAGACTAGCTAAGTAGGTAAAAGTTAGATTAGACAGATTATAGATACCTACATATTATGATTGAAGTGAAAACAAAAAAAAAATACAACTTAATGAATTATTGTAAAAACTGTAACGAAATTAACGCTCTTATCATCTAGGTAGTAAGTTGGAGTAAAATCTTTGACTTTTTGTCTTTAAATAATAATAATAAATTATTCAATCTCGTAATCAGTAATTATTTGTAGGTATAGGTACCTACCTACTTAGGTATATGTAAAAAAATATTAACCATAGGTAGTTTAAATTTTAAATCTAAAAGTTTTTTCTAAGCAATTTGGAATTTTGTTTCATTTCATTTAATAAAGAAAGAATCTGATTTAAGGTACCTAGGTACCTACATGAAATTTATTGAAAAAACTAGTAGGTACCTATAACTATAGGTAGGTACCAAATAATCTTGGCATCTGTCTCCCTTTATTAGATTTAGATACCTACATACCTATCCATATGAGAGCGTCGCAATACTCCAAAAAAAGCAGCTAATGACGACAAATACTTGTTCCACGCGTACCTAAATGTGTAGATACGTCTGTTAATTACTAACCACAAAAACTCTGTTTGACGTCTGGGAATACCGCCGTAGCGTACAAATTGCTGAGCCGCAAATGATGCGTGCAATCAAAGCGCCGACGACATACAGTAGTTTCGGTAGCGTTTTTTGTGTATCTCTCTATATACGTGTATAATTAATACATTGGTTAGGATGATGAGTTTGTTTGTTTGCACGTTGTAATATATGTACCTATTATGTACTTAACAACCTATAGGTAGGCCAGTTTTGAAAATTATTTTTATACCTATAGGTAGGTAGGTAGATACCTACTATAGCAAAATTACCTAGATACTATAATGTATAAAGCATATCAAAATACTTAAGATTTGAGGGTGGGTAGGTACTTAATTTTCTGTGTTGGCGTATTTATTAAGGTACTTTTTCATCTAATATTAGGTATAATGTTTGGGCACCTGTAGGTACCTACCTTAATAAGGGTTTCTAGGTGTTATACCTATATAACGGACAATAGCCAGGTAGATACCTCCATAACAATGTGTTGATATAATTTAAATGAGCTGAATCGCCATTTCTACAGATTTTCAAGTTTATTTTCAACAGAAAGGATTCTGTTGGAAACCCAGATGGGCTTATTTTCTTATTTCTTAAGTTAGTCTTTTGAGCAGGATTTGATGATAAGTGTCCACCTCCATCTATAGTCCTTCGAATAAGTTGGTAAAGGATGCGTAAATAGATAAGGTTGGGTAACTAAAACAAACATTTCAAACAAGCTTTAGGTAATAATAAATTACACTCGACCACAGAATAAAACACAACGCAATCTCAAATCTCATTTCAATCGAAAACAAAGCATGGAAACGATTTCCTTATCTTTCCGCCATAAAGTGTTAACATAATTATTAGCTTACATAAAATATCAATTACAATTCACTTACATCGCACATAACACGTAACTACGTTAGGTACATACGCCGTCCCCTCTCGACCGCAACCAACCAGACGAGCAAACAGTCACGCTATCACGAACTATATGTACGTAATCTATTCCCTATGGCTTGGGGCATAGAGTTTAGTATGTGACGGTCGCGCTGCGGAACGCGCCTCGCTCGACCTGTCACTTGATACGGGAAGGAAAGCGCGGGAAATGGAGCGTCGCGATTGGCGCGCCGGGGCCAATGGCGGCGTGGGCGGGGCGGGGCGTGCGGCGCGAGGGGGGGCGCGCGCACGGGAGCGCGACGTGCGCCAGTGCAGCTGCGCACGCAGCGCGGGCCGGACGTATGGTGCGCGAGTGGAGTGTGTGCGGCGCGATGCTGGGCGCCATGGACGGCAAGGAGTACGGCGCGCTGCACGCCGCAGCCGCCGCCGCTGGATACACTATGGATACTGGTGAGATTTATATAAAAAATATTAAAGTTCGGCGCCCAGGCCCTAGGTATTCCTAAAAAATAATTCCATATAAACAATAACCTTTCAAAAATCAAGTCGATTTTTAAAAATGTATATTTTTATTACAATAACGCATACCTACGTAGACAGGTCTAACTTATATATATAACATTATTTTAACTAAGAACAATTAAATCTATAAAATACTTATATTAAAATTACCTAATTAATATACCTACCTAGACTTCATCCGTTGGTAGGTAGGTACTTACCGAAATAATGTTTATTCTGTATCTACAAAGTACTAAATGCTATATTAAAAGTCTGTGAAATATCGACTATAATAATAATAAATAAATAATTTCAATCTTATTAGATGCGCATGCGCAAAATAGGGTTTAATAGGGTTATTAGGTTATTTCACTAAACGGGAATTGGATATGATCTTTTTAATCTTTGAACGACGCGCACATATCGTTGACAAACAAATAAACAAAAGCACACGCAAGCAAACAAAATTAATGTCTTAGCAAAACTTTAACTTTAACATGAAGAAAAGATACAATTATAAGTTCCTATTTATTACTTAAAAACCGTCTACTAATTATTCCTCGCTTGTTGTTCATTGTAGAAATTTCTCTTAAATACCTACTATGTTACAGAACGATTTAAAAGTATCACTAGGCACTTTACATAATATGTTTTTATTCCGTGGGGACATACCTACAATCCCGGCTGAGAAAGTAAAGTCAAAGTCAAAAGTTTCTTTATTCAACTAGGCTACATAGAGTAGGTGAAACTTTTGAATCGTCACGGTATTACAAAACATTTACCACCGGTTCGGAAGGCAGTTTCTACAGAGAAGAACCGGCACGAAACTCTGATAGTTGCTCTTTTTAAAATCCTAAGAACATACCTACAATTGCACCTAAATATAAACAAAAACTCGACTATTATAATATTTATACATGAAAAGGTCACCTTCCTGCGAGATTTAAGAACCTACTCCAAGTGTTTTTGTCTTCCATAATATATTAATTTATTGTATAATATCTACGCCTTTTTAATTTTAAAGCGGGGAGCATCGGTGTAGTGCAACCTGCCCGGAGCTGGGCTTTATAGCAAAGTTCCGGGTAGCACTGCATTGGCTATGGGCTGGCGTTACTCTTACCATCAGGAGTGCGTCCAGCTCGTCTCCCCTCTTCATATTATTATAAAAAAAAAAAAAAAAAAATTTGACATTTTTTAACAAGGCTTAAAAATATAATAAATATATATCGGAAATGTCGGACTAAAGACCCACGGTGTTCCTCTGTCCCGCGCAGACGGAGACTGGGTCCTCCATATCATTATACTTCGTCCCCGTCGGATCTATTTCTATTATTATGTTATAGTGAGTCAATCTTGAAAGATAGTATACTGTATATAAAGTAGAATATACTTTTGCGGACCGTTTTTTAGATCATTTAAAGAGGAATAATTCTTTCATACATATTTTTCGGTATCTTGAACCGTTTTCGCAGCGCACGCAAAGGAAGCCCTCAAAGATGAATAATTTTCACCTATTTTACCACATTTTCCATTATATCTTCGCTCGTATTAGTCGCAGCGTGATGTTAGATATGTAGCCTAAAGCCTTCTTCGATAAATGGTCTTTTCAATAAAAAAAGAATTTATCAATTCGAACCAGTAGTTCCTGGGATTAGCGTGTTCAAACAAACAAGCAAACAAACTCTTCAGCTTTATAATATTAGTAAAGATGTAGCCCAACTGAAAAAGAAAGGATTGTACCTACTATAAAATATTGAAAATAGTTGAAAACAAATTAACGAAGGGCTTTGTTAATGGTAAAATAGGAAATTTACAAAATTAATTACATAAAAAGCTTGGTTTAAAGAAAATCTTTCTACATCCTACATCATCTTTATCTACACATCGAGTGTTAGACCATTAAAAGTTTTTATAAATTGACGATTTATTTTATTTGTATTTATCGTTACAACGTTTACAAAGTTATCTAAGTTACCTAAGTACGTAACCTAACCTAAGTTACCCAAGTAGGTACTTAACAGTCCTATGGCCCTTGCAAAATAAATTTCCATTGTTAGAGAATTATATTAACTGTAGTTAAGTGTGTCCAGAGATTATTTCTTCAACGATATTTTCTCTCTTTAATAATATAGGTACTAGTCCCACCCCGTGGTTTTGGTGGACGATTTGTAATTACCAGGATTAAAATTATCCTCTGTTGGAATTCTTTAATTCTGCAAGCTATTTTTAACTGTTGCTCCTGTTAAACAGTTAAGCTTTTGTGCTAGTTCAGGTTCTAATTACATTATTTCAGAAAGTAGGTATATATAATGAAGGCCTTCTCGATATATTTGTCCCGATTTTTAAAATACATTAGAATAGATAGATTATTAAAAGCATTAAAAATGCTTTATGTATTTTAATTTCATGATTCAGAAAATACTTAACTTAAAGGGAAATAAATATTTTATATTATTGAGTACTTATGAGATGTGGACTTTCAAAAAATGCGCCCTATAGGTCATGTTAAAAAGTCTATAGGTAACATTCCATCTAGGTATGTGGCTCTCGTAGGTAAAAATATATATTTTTAAACATTTTCTAGTTCAGTTTCTGAGATAAGCTTTATAAGCCTTCCTACAAGCACCGCCCCGCGTTTTTTTAACATGCCCATGTACCTAAATATAATTGTTTTATATGGGTAGGTATAAAAAATAAAGTTGGCATAGACTTCACGTGCCTACTTTTCTTTTTTCAGTTTCATTTACTTACGCATTTCTAATATTATAATTGGAGACGTAAAGAGTCGTCAAATAGCAAGGATAGATCGACATCGTAAATTATTACAATAAATATAGGAATATATTTATCATTTGTGGAAAAAATATCTGTGCCATCAATTTGACAGCTGTCATATTGATTGAACTACTAAACTATTAAAAAAGCATAATATATAGGTATACATAGTTTTTCAATTATAGCATAATTCCGCATTATGCTGAATAATGATTACCGTTAAATGTTTTAACTACTTACATCTTTCTTCATTAATTTATCGATTAATTCGATCGGTACAGTGCCAGATAATTAACAAACGTTTTTCTTTAATTCGACCTTGATCGAAATGTCGCACTATGCTCTGTTCTAATTAAAAACGTTAATAAAGTCGAATTGAGAATATGCTCTTCTTGAAAGTTGAAGTCCGTTAAAATGTTAAATCTATTTATATATTAATGTAAATCGCAAATATAAATATAACAGTCACACAGGGAGGGGTGTAGTGACGCGCTATCGGTATCGATAACCCGCGACCCGCGATAATGCACTAATGACGTGTTTTACTCACACAGGTAATAAATGTCGATAAATCGCGCGTAGTAATTTATTGTTTGTTTTAATTTGAACGCACGTTTATTTTGTAAGTTAAAAAAAATGTGCAAAACTATTCAGTTTAAAATATAATTTTATACCTAAGTGAGAAAAACCTCATACATTCGATTTTACGATAAAGGGCGATGGATTTTGCTGAACCGGTAGTAAATAAACCGCTGTGCTCCGTATAAGCGCATGTGGTAGGTGACGCCATTTAAAATATTTTAATCCAAATCAAATTAAAGTACAAAAATCACGTCTTATAAATGTTAATAATAATTTTTAGATAACTAATCTGCGATGTATATATTAGGATTGTCTAAGGAGGTAATTATACTGTCATTAAAAATGAGTAAGGCTTGTTTGAGAACACACATTCTTATACAAGAGACAAAAGTCGATCTACGGCGTAGTTTTAATTTAATTTTGATTGGAACATTAAAGCTTTTATTTTAACCGCCATCAAGTGCCGATTCTATTTTGACCTTTAACCTATTTTTATGCAAACCTTCCAACAATTACAATGAAAGAATAATTAAACTCAACGCTTCGTTATTTTTGTTTACATTGGCTATTACGTAGATATGCCAATTATTTCAACATAATATTTGAATGTAACGTTAATTAAATTTAACGCATGACCAGCACGCGACTGAATGAGCGTCGCCCGCGACCCGCGACGCGGTTATCGCGCGACCCCTTTATCGATATTAACGTCACATCCCTACTGTGATATACTGTTACAATATACTGTTAAAACAAACTACTGATTTACTGACTCTATTCGCTTCTTATTCTTGTTTATTGTCGCTGGGAAATTGATCAATGAGAAATCGGTTGGAGGCTTATTAACCATTATTAAACTTTAAAATGTTTATTAAAATAATATCTACGATAGATTATAGGTACATTAGAAAATACTACCTACATGTGTTTTATAGAAGACTGGCGAGAAGATGTGATGACTTCTTAACATCTTCTACCCTAACATTGTCATGATTGCAACTAAGTATTCCAAGATCTTTACAATTCAGTGTCATATCCATCGTCAATGGATGAAGATAAATCTGTTCAAAACTAGCCTGTCTGTCTTGTAGACTAAAGGGTTGAGAATATGTCGCAGGCCTTTAAAAGAATCTGTTAGCTCGTTTCGTAAAATATTCCAACTCATGTCGAAAACCCCTTAGGAAGATTACAAGATTACTACAACATCTATATGACATGAACTACCGCTATTACTATTCCTCATCTTCCATAGACCTTTTTGCAATTGCTTTCATAAATCATACAATTGTGGAGGTCATCGAAGAGGCTGCAAAGATGCAAGTAACCCACTCGCTGCGATAAGTCGGAACACAGTGAGGTCCTGGGCCCTCATAAGTCCGTCAATAACTTTTCCTCCTTGCATAATTTAATAGTTATTTTTACTTACCCGTCCCGGCTTCGCTCGCATATATTTCACGTAAGCTATCCTGTTTTAAGTTGGATCGAACTGCACACGGTGTGCAAATTTAATTTGAAATCGGTTCGGTAGTTTAGGAGTCAATTGCGGACAAACGCGACACGTAATTTATATATTATATACTAGCTGTTGCCCGCGATTTTCATGTGAACTTTAAACCTCGCTAGCTCCCGTTCTCGTATGAATTTGCGGTTTGGATTTTTCATACAAAAGGATGTTTCCCCCTAATTACCGTTCCCAGGAGAATTTCGGGAATTCCTTTCTTAGTGCACCTCTACGGTACCTAAGCTACGTTGCTTCCAAATTTCAAGTGCCTACGTTTCGCCGTGTAGGCTGTGTGTTGATATGTCAGTCAGTCAGTCAGTCAGTTTCTCCTTTTATATACTACACTAGCTGTTGCCCGCGACTCCGTCCGCGTGGACTTTCATATAAATAAGTTTACTAAGGTTCCTACATGCCAAATTTCAAGCGTCTAACTTGAGCGGTTTAGATTTTTCGTACAAAAGGATTTTTCCGCTAATTCCCGTTCCCGGGGGAATTTCAGGAATTCCTTTCTTAGCGGATGCCTAAGCCATAACATCTACCTGCACTGCAAATTTCAGCCCGATCCGTCCAGTGGTTTGAGCTGTGCGTTGATAGATCACTATGTCAGTCAGTCACCTTTGAATTATATAGATATAGATATAGAATAAGATCTATTATACAAGAAACTAAATATATACCTACTACCTATGTGCTGGAGGATTTCCCCACTACACAAAAGGTACACATATTTAGTGTATTGTGTAATAAATAATAGTTATTAGATCATCATTAAAGTAGTGTATGTTGTGTCGAGACTCGCGAGCAGGCGAAAGCCCGCGGCGGCTATCGTAATGTTTTATCGGAGGTTATCTGCGCGTCACCGCACGAGCCAATACTAAATAATTATATTAATCAATACTTACTTGTTTTTATTTTTTTATCGAATATATTACATACGTTGTAGTTGCGTTTTGTGTTGTTTATGTTTGTGTAATTGTATACAAATAGATTTTTTTGTTAAGTAGTAAGTAGGTACCTACCTAGGTTTTCATTTAATTGCGTGGATATGTAAGTAGATAGATATTGTATGTTATAAGTTGTGTTTACTTAAATAAGTAGCTGGTCATCAATCATTATTTGTTAACCAATATACGAGAAACACATTAGTGTTACCATGTAAAATAATACCAAGTGTAACAAATAGAATTATATAGGTAGGTATAATGTATTGAAGACTTCACCCAAAACTATTCAATAGTCTTAGCTTAAATTTATTAAGCAGATTTAAACATACCTAAACTTAAATAAGATGCTTTTTAACCCGTACCTAGATAGATACGAAGTCTAACCAACGGGTTTAACAGTTAACTGTTGTTTAACTAAGAGTTAAACACAAAATAACAACCGAACAAGTAATTATTCGCTCAACAAAATAATTTAAAACTAAATTTTTATTTTAATAAACAAAAATTAAACAGACATGACGGGCAAATTGTGGATGTTAAAAATTAAAAAAAAATAAAATAAAATGAGTGAGTAAAAGCGTCGCGTCCGTTAAAAGGCACAAACAGATGTGTTTGCTGTGTATGTTTGTTCAGCGCTCAGTCAGAAGCTCCGTAAACACTGGCTACCGAACGATGTGCTTTTGAGCTCCGAGCCGTCGGTTTAATGCGATCTTTCTGAACTCCTACAGAACTAACAAGACAGACGACCCAATGTCATTGTTATTCAATGTCTTAGAATAATACCTAAGCATGACGGGGTATTAAAAAAATTTAAGTACAACTTAAACCGGTCCGATTTGACAGTTCGCGATACAATTCTGTCAAAATTATGAGTCTTACCTAAGGTGTGATTAAATTTAATTTGCGTATGAGTATTTGGCCGTAAGTATAAGTAAGCACGCCTCAAGTCTCAAGTCAAGTCCTCAAGTTTCAATATTCCGGCATTAGTTAACAAATATACCTAATACCCGTTTTTTTGCTTTACAACGGCTAGATCTATACTAATATTATAAAGAAATGAAGTTTGTGTGTTTGTTAAATTGTAAGGGGTAATCTCGGGATTTACTGGACCAATTTTAAAAATTCTTTCACAAATAGAAAGCCACATTATTGCTGAGTGTCATATAAAAGACCGAAAAAGATAATTAATATTATGCCCGACGAAGTGGGCTCGGGTCAGCTAGTATATCTATATAGAGGTAATCGTATAGCATTCAAGAACCGATCATATGCTTATCATTTTTCAAAACAGTCCTAGCTACCTATAGTTTTAAATTTAAGCAAGATTACTTAACCACAAAAAATGGCGCTCAACACATACATAATTGAATTGATTAGTTAATTAAAATGTTTCTAATGATAAGGTAGGTAGTTATTATCTACATAATTAATCCTAATCATTTAAAACAATGAACAAACAATCTGTTCCATATATCTCAGCCTACATATTAGACGTGATTTGTTCCGAAACACCAGAACTAAATACAAATCCAAACAAAGAATAATATTACAATTTCCTGTCAATTAGCTTTATTTAAAGAGCCAATGTTTGACGGACGCCATTTTGTTTTTATTCCCAAACTTTAATCAGGCGAATTTAAACCTTCTTTTTATAATAATTAGGTTCAAATCAGATTGGTAAAGCCATTCTCTACATAACCGTCGCCAATTTAATATTTGTGTTTGCAAATCGGTTTATGTCCGTTTGTTTTTGTGACCGTCTGGCTCCTTGATTTGTCTTACGTTACAAATATTTAAAATGCACTAGCTACTGCCAGCGACTCCGTCCGCGTGGACTTTCATATAAACTTTGACCCCCCTTTTCCTCCCTTTAACCCTGTTTTCCAGTTAAAAAGTAGCCTATGTTCTTCCCAAGGCTCTACACCATCTGTGTACCCAATTTCGTTCTAATCAGTTCTGTAGTTTTAGCGTGATGGAAAGACAGACAGAGTTACTTTCGCATTTATAATGTTAGTATGGATTGTTGAGTTTCAGTGTATTTAGAAGCTGAAGCATGTCTTGCGGGATCTTCAAATACCAATGAGTTCGTACCAGAAATTCGTGAATATAGTTATCTGATTTAATGACCTCTCTCTACTTCCTGTAGAGAAATGCTGTGGGACGATTTCCCACTATTAATGATAATATCCTTCCTTCTGTATGTGATCATTGGATCAGATTAAAAAAACTGTTTTTTTAATACGTAGTTATCCAAAAAGCAAAGAAAGAAAGGAAATAGCCCAGAGTCTTGTTACCGTGTTTTTTTTCACGATACCTTACCTGAAGTTTTGTTATTTTTCCCGTCGTGATATTCCTCTGAAAACAAGAACTTTTAAAGAACATCTTGCCCCTTAGATATATATTAAGCGGATGCTTAATTACTTAGTTGTCGAAATGAGTTACATTTGTAAGGTAATTTTAGAATCATATTGATATTATATACGTAGGCATTTAATACATAACTAGCTGACAATAGGTGCTATATAATATAGCCTATATTCGTGCATAAATATTGCAATTGTTGAAAAGAATCTTTTTAATCCAACGTATAATTAATCATTATGATTAAAACATACTTAAATAATATTTCAAAGTACAATAATTTCGCCGTCAATCATTCCACATAACCCCAAAGCTGACCGACATTTAACTCGCCGACACGCACAGATAACGCGACATGTCGGTGAAATTAAGCATTAGTAAAAACTTTACGCACAAGAGCTTTTGAACATAGCTTTAAAGCTAATATTGTGTTGCCCGGAGCGGCTGCCGGCTACCGAGCGCAGTGAGCCTGACCAATGATCAATATTCAATAGTTATTCAACGTGACGCCACAATGTTTGTCTTGAAGCGTCATTCCATTTCCAGGCTATTAGTTCAAACTTTGAACGGTTCTTTTTTGGTTTAAGTTATATTTTGACTAGCCGTGGTCCTCGGATTAACCCGTGTAGTTTCCATTCCCGGGGCAATATCGAGATAGAATGTATCAATCCAGTGTACCTACCTATACCAAATTTCAACTAAATCGTCCAGCCGTTTTTGCGTGAAAGAAAGACAAAGATACAGACAGACAGACACACTTTCCCATTTATAATATAAAGTATGGATGATTTCTTGGTAAATCACATTTTCAGTTTTTCAATATTTTAGGTTCAAATACTTTTATGTTATGTCGACTATGGTTTTGTAATAAACTTAGGTAGAGTAGATAAATAAATAAATAATAAATAAATATTTTCAGGACATTTATACACAGCGCCATCTAGTTCCAAGCTAAGCCGAAGCTTGTGTTATGGCAACTAGATACCGGAATAAATTACATATACATACTTTTCTTTTGTAAATACATACATACAATACATAGCAACACCCAGACCTCAGAAAAATACAAATGTAAATTACAAATATATTTTTCCGATGTGGGAATCGAACCCACGACCCTTTGCGCTGAAGGCAGTCGTGTTACCACTGCTCCAAGCGGTCGTCAAGATAATCCTGTAATGTAGTAATATCGTGCAGCTTTACAACGGTGACAGATTTTCTAGGCGAAAATCGGTTCAGTAGCTTTAGAGCCTATTGAATGCAAACAAAAAATCTCATCTTTTCTCTTCCTTAATTAAATTAAGAAGTTAATCGGTTCTAACAAACCTAATTTTATACCATTAGTAGAAACCGTCCCCCCAATTGTATTTAATAGGACTTATAAATACATTAATAAAGCAATACCTCACGAATAACTTATAAGAAAAACAACATGACTTTTCATGCGTTCTCATGAGTAGGTAGCTAAATATGTAGAAGTTTAACGTTGGTTAGCAGACGTAGACGGGGCGAACAACTAGTGTTAACCACACTAATCTGCAAAATTACTTTAATTTTATTTACGACCCTTGACGCAGTTAACAGTCAATGTCTACAAATGTATACATATCTATTATATAGACGTAAATTTTAATAGTAAGTGGCCTATGTCTATTTCCGAAACTCTGGACTGTTCGTGTAAGTAGGTACCTAGCTACTAACTAAAAATCTTAATTTCGCATTTAAAATAGTAGAAATATAAACCTAGACGCTATATAAAGATTATTTCAACATAATAGTAAATAGTAATGTAGGGTTTCACAAAACAGTACCCCCGCGCCGGTGGGTACAGCGCGCTGCGCCTGCGCAATGTTTGCGCACGCATTAGCGCGAGTCAACAAGATGGCGGCTACCGACCTCTGTCGCGCGATCACCGATGACCTCTCGCGACCACTACCATTTATAAGTTACTAGCCGCGTCCCGCGGTTTTACCCGCGTAGTTCCCGCTCCCGGGATAAAAGTATCCTATGTTTTAATCCAGGGAATCATCTATCTACATATCAAATTTCAACTAAATCGGACCAGCCGCTTTGCCGCGAAAGAAAGACAAACAGACACACTTTCCCATTTATAATATTAGTATCGATAATCCTCTAGCCGTGCCCCGCGATTTTACCTGCTTATAGGTACATGTAGGTACTTATTGTACACATAAACATTACTCTTGAATCATCAATATCTGATAAAAAACTGCATTAAAATCGGTTGTGTAGTTTTGTATTTAAGCATAGGTACATAAAAGACAACATAAAGCGACTACCGCGATACCGCGAGAACTTGGAATTTCCAAATTACAGTTAAAGCAAAAAAATATTTATTTATAATTTATATAACATAATTATTTTACAATAGGTTTTATTTTACTAAAAGTCAAAGTGTAATCCAACAGACTAAAAATGAATTGAAACGGTGCTATAAATAGGTACGGCGGTATTCGTAGCGCCATAAAATCGCCACTAACTAACAAATTGGTTTCCAGTTCGCGTCGTTAGTCGTTACCGCTCGGAGGCTCCCACACAATACTCTCGTTACTAACCTTGTTCAGATTGAACCCTTACTAATATTAAATGTTATAACTATACGTAAAATTTTGTAGATCTATACATATAATAAAAACGTAACGAGTAGCTGTCTGTACATGGAAGATATATGAGAAAAAATATTATAGGAGACCTTTATTAACGCAATAGATCCCAAATGGTTTGTTTGTGCACGCTTATCTCAGAAACGGCTTATCCTATCTAGATAGGGTTTTCAATGATATATTGTGGTAAGCTTCACTAAACATTTAGTGTTTAATTCATGTCAATCGGTTGATAAATAAAAAAGTTATGGCAATTTAAAGATTCACGTTGAACTTGCTGTACCTACTGTTCGGCATTTTCAAAAATGCTGTTCAAAGTCACTTTTCTACGCGGGCGAAGTCGCGGGCACAGCTAGTATGTTAATATGATTGTTGTTTCTACGGAAAAGTGGATACTAGGTATAAACGAATGGATTGGCTGAACGTAGTTGCTCCGAGCTTGTTGGCCGAGAAGCCTTGTTAAAAATGACAAATTTAAAAGGCGTAGATATTAATCAATCTATAATAATATTATAAATGTCTGTCTTTCGTTCACGATAAAAATACTGAACCGATTAGAACGAACGGTACACAGATGGTTTAGAGCCTGGGGAAGGATATAGGCTACTTTTAACTGGAAAAAGGGGTTAAAAGGGGGGAAGGGGGGTCAAAGTTTATATGAAAGTCCACGCGGACGGAGTCGCGGGCAGCAGCTAGTAAATGAATAAATTGAAAAACCCTTGGAGTGATATTTTTTGAATCTCGCTGGACGGTGACCTTCTTCACGTAGGTATAAATATTGCAATAGTCGAGTTTTTGTTTATATTTATAACTAGTTGTTGCTCGCGACTTCGTCCCCGTCGGATCTAATTCTATTATTATGTTATAGTGAGTCAATCTTAGAAGATAGACATATACTGTCGCGGACTTTTTTTTAAGATCATTTAAAGAGGAATAATTCTTTCATACATATTATTTTTGTATCTTGAACCGTTTTCGCAGCGCACGCAAAGGAAGCTCTCAAAGATGAATAATTTTCCCCGTTTTTTCCATATTTTCCGTTAGGTATATCTTCGCTCCTATTAGTCGCAGCGTGATGTTATGTAGCCTAAAGCCTTCCTCGATAAATGGTCAATTCAATAAAAATCAAATTGAACCAGTAGAGCCTGAGATTAGCGCGTTCAAACAAACAAACAAACAAACAAACTCTTCAGCTTTATATATTAGTATAGATATAGATTGTATCTTCTAATTTTTTTAAACAGCAACTATCAGAATTTCTTGCCGGTTCTTCTCTGTAGAAACTGCCTTCCGAACCGGTGGTAAATGTTTCGTAATACCATGACGATTCAAAAGTGCTACTTTATGTAGCCTAGTTGAATAAAGGTACTTTTGACTTTGACTTTGCTTACTACATAGGACAGGTACTTTATATCTCTACTACCTAGGTACTAATGCTATAAACGCGATGAAAGAGATGTAGGTGTGTGTACATGTTATACTATCACGCAAAAGCTACTAAACTGATTTAACTGTACTTTAGCATTTACTTACTTGGAATTTCCTCTGTTAGCTTAAATAATTAAGTACCATTATAAAAAAAACAAAGGTAGATACATCATCAAACAAAATCCAAACCAGAAATACGAAAATAAACATTTCTCAACATCCCAATATCAATCTCAAAGACAGTCCCTAACTATTGGCACGTGCCGGTCAATAACATTAATTAGTACCGTAAATATGCACCTTGACACGTTTGTGGGTTCGAAGGTTGAGGGTCGAGGGTTGGGGGTTGGGGGTTGAGGGCAGATGGCCCGTCAGTAGCGGAATTCCAGCCATTTCTCAAAGGCATTCATTTGTCTTAATTTACACACGTGGACTGCTCGCTCACAAGTTTTATATGAAGCTAGAATAAAGGAAATCTTGGTATATCCTTACTTTAACTTCATGTATGTAACTTAGTATAAAACAAATTCGTTTTCTTGTCTGTCGGTATGTAAATCTTTAAACTTATGCAAGCTTTGGATGCGATTTTTTTATCATATAGTGATTCATTTTTTTCATGTGTTATATGCAAATTAATGCTTAAATATAATTTGCGTATGAGTATTTGGCTGGTAGTGAAGCAAAATATAAATTTAACTAAAGAATCAAGTCTCGTCTCGTCGTACGAGCAGCCTGTGTCGGGCAAACAGCAAAATATATAATATCCAATTACTGTGGGTGTTTGTTCGCGGCGCGTTTGTCGCTGTGTGGGGCCGTTCAAGTGTCCGCTGGAGCCTGCTGCTTTGGTAGCGATGCACTAGCTCTGCCCCGCGGTGCTTCTTGACTTTTGTTTCTTTGTAATGTAATGTTAGTTTATACGAATAGTATATATCTATAGTTCCTAGATTTAATACGTAGTTTTATCTTATATCAAAACCCTAGCAATAATAAGGCAATCCCTATTGCTACTGAAACGTTTATTATGCAATACAGGTAACCTAGATTAAGATTACCTAGTGCAAAATTTCATCAAAATAAGTTCAGAGATTTAAGCGTAAAAGAGGATAAGGATATCCTATTTCCTTACCATATTCATCATATGTTTTAATTTAACTTAGAATAGCTTACAAAAAGTATAAAATAACTATCTATAGACAAGGTCATTTAAGTGAGAGTCCACATTTATAAAGGTCAGACAGCCTCATTTCATTTTTGGCTACAGCAGCCTGAAATTGACAGATACTTAAATTTATAAATGTCAATGTCAAAGTCACAAAAAATGTCAAACAATGAAACCGCCACTGGTCTAAAATCTAAATTATCTGTGGATACTGGATCTCAGGTGTAGCATAGACAAACAAGCAAAGAGCTTGCCGGAAGCCTTACTTTGTTGTGAGCGTGTCGCCTTGTCAAAGCCTTCTGTGCTTGAGGCTTGACCCTTAAGGGTCTGTACTTGGTCGTTCAGTTTAAACTTAGTATGACAAAGTTGAGCGTCTCGCTGTGATATTTCTTCTATAAATAATACAGCTATAATATTGATAAATATTATAAATTAGCTGTGTTCACGACTTTGTTCCTCGTCTATTTCTATTATTATGAATAAATTTTAAAAGTATTAAAAATTTTAAAGTAATTCAGATTATATTTTTAGTTTATTCTCTTTTACGAAAGTTTGATTTTTGTCATCAAATTGAATTGAAAAGGGTTAGATACAGTATCTAGTACCTACCTACCTAACCTTAAAACATAGACTTACATTGTAACGGATTTGTTTTAATAATTTAAAGAAGAATAATTCTTTGGCAATAATATATTTAATGCGATGGTTTTCTTGACATCAGTTTCCTATTGAAGGGTGTTGACCTTGAGGGAACCTGCTGAAAATAGTCTATTTGTAATATTTTAGGAACTCTTTTCCATAATATGATCTCCTCATGTACACGACTTTCAATCAGATTTCACGCGAGAAAAACCGGCGGAATACCTAATGTCTTATAGTACTTATTACATGTAGAAAGCTATTACCGGGCTTATTAAGTATAGAGCTAACGCAGTACAAGCGTAATGAGTTCGTTCTCTGCTGTGATTGGCTGATCGCACGTAAACTGCAAATACCGATAACGTTAACAAGGACAGATTTAATGACATTCCCACTATTAATACTGATTTTAAAGTATTTAGCGAACCGCGCCATGCCATTTTAGCCTTTTTAGGTAAAAGTGAGGAAACCCGCCGGGCGGGATTAGTTGTTATAATAATAATATAATCCACCGCTTGGCGCAGTGGTAGCACAAACTGCTTTCTGCGCAAAGGGTCGTGGGTTCGATCCCCACACCGGAAAAATATATTTGTAATTTACATTTGTATTTTTCTGGGGTCTGGGTGTTGCTATATATTGTATGTCATTATCTAGTTGCCATAGCACAAGCTTCGGCTTAGCTTGGAACTAGATGACGCTGTGTATAAATGTCCTGAATATATTTATTTATTTATTTAATCAATGCTGACGCCCAATCGATTTGCAACAAGCACAACGCTACAAAACCTGTACCTAATATCACCGTAAATAATTATTCGATTAAATACATTTATTGCAGAAACAAATTTCTGTGTCGTTAATGAAATAAATACGTTGTTGTATTAAAGCTAAACTATTTCATTTTACTCAGTCATACATGTGATTAATATTTGTTTATAATATTAAGACGCTAATATCTTATATTAATTACTTATTATAAAGAAGTAAAGTTCGTGTTTGTTAAATTGTAGGAAGTAATCTCGGGATCTACTCAACCGATTTTAAAAATTCTTTTACCAAAAGAAAGCCACATTATTGCTGAGTGTCATAGGTTATATAAAAAAGGGTAATTAATATATATTGTTGTAGGTACACATACATTAAAATATTCACACACGAAAACTGTAAAAAATAAATAAAATACTCAACACAACAGAGCATTTCCGATCAGAAATGTTAATGAAATTTATTTGTTTGACTAGCTGTTGCTTGCGACTTCGTCCCCGTTGATTTGTTTTTTC